>JAHHUM010000480.1:0-98772 GCA_036173005.1 Crenichthys baileyi | reverse complement strand
ATGAAAAATTTAGAAGGGGTGCAGAAAAGGTACAAGGAGAGTAAATGAAAAATGTTGGAAATTTCCTGCAGATTGAGTTCCTCAGCTGCCTGTGTGAACTCTGCATACTTGTCATCTGCTTGGGACATTAAAAGACCCCCTGCCTTAACATGATGAGCCTTCTGGGGTTCTACAGGACGGAGGTTATGGCCCTCCTGAAGACATTAAACCCTTTTAAATACTTTGTCTGGACTCCAGCTCTTCAATGCACAGATGGTCTGTATAGGCTTTGACAGCTGTAGGATGACAAAAGGGCACTATTAGCAATCCCTCACATGCCCCTTTTCTTACACATGCACATATGCATACATTAAACATTACGTTTGAGGTTAAGGAGATTTTCCTCTCTGCTCTGTTGGTAGATCAGAGCTGCATATTGGCTGCTGTGATGCAGTATTCTGATATATTGTTTGGTGAATTAGTTCATACTAAGCAACAGCAAAAAAGGTGCTCCTGTGACTACTGCTTTGCTTTCCGAGGACTTTACCCAAAATGCTAATGAGTTTATAAAAAAATCACCCTTTGCTTTTGCTTTACAGTCAAACTAACCATATTCTTTAACTTGGCCACTGTCAGAAGGTGATGCAAAGGTTAGAGCAAACGAAAAGAGCCACTTTTCTCCCAAGAGTTTTGAAGGTATCAGATAAGGTTCTGTTCTCTTTAGTAGAAAACCCCAATAGTTTGTATTGATGTATACAATAGGTATTGGATTTTGTGCTGCAACCACAAAATCCAAAGGATTTATTAGGATTTTATGTAATAGACCAACACAAAGTACTGCAACATCATAAGGCGGAAGGAAATTATTATTTCGAGGTTTTGTGTGCATTACTAATTAGTATGTTAAATTTTTCTTTCAAAAATAGCTCAAGCTCAATCAGATTCTGGACAGCATTTGTCAGCATAAGTCTTTAAATCTTACCATATTTTAACAATTGGGTTTTGGGCCGGACTTTGACTGAACCATTCTTACACATAAGTTAATTTCTCCGTTGTGAGATCAGTAAAGTCTACCTTATCTTATAAATATGTTTTGATCCAAAACAGCTCTTTGCGGTGGTGTTAGGGTCGTTGTTCTGTTGGAGGTGAACCTCTTTCCCAATCTCAACTATTTTGCAGTATCTAACAGGTTTTCTTCCAGTATGGCGTTATAGTTAGCTTCATCCATCATTGCATAAAGTCTAACAAGCTTTACTATCATTGTTAGAGAAAAGCCTACCCACAGCATGATGCTGCCACTATTGTGTTTCACAGTGGGGATGGTGTGTTCACAGGGATTGGCAGTATTGGTTTCCCTCTACACACTGTATGTTGTCGAACATTTATTTAATTTTGATGTCTTCTGTTCAGAGCATTGTCTCCCATGTTTGCTGTATCTCCTGCCTTACTTGCAAGCGAATAATGAGATTTTCTATGGCTTTCTTTAAACGATTTTAATTTAGTCACTTTCTAAATGCAACGTCACCATTTTAATCATAGCCTTAGTTACAACAAAAATCAATGTGCTTTTGCGACCACAATTAAATTACCTTTAATTTTGTTAGTGCCATAACTAATAAGGACAAATGATGCCAGATAAGGGAACAAAAGTAACACCGTCTCATAGCTTAAGTTTTATTTGTTGCACTGCTTCTCTTACTCTTTTTTTGCAGAACAAATTAAATATACATGAGCTGGCTTTGGATAATTCTCCCCTTCTCGAGAATATTTTACTCCATTTTCTTATAGCAAAACATAATTAAAAGAGACATAGTCAAAATCCAGCAATGTCATAAAAGTGCCTCATAACAGCAGTGTGAAAAATTTATGAAATATCGTTGAGTATTCTCACCTTCAACCCAGCCCCCCATTATCTTTCTGCTCTTTATAGTTTTCCGACTGAAATCAGATCATTATATTTAATTTAAGAAAATTCTGCCCATTTTTCATACTTTTCTAATCAACAGTAGAAGTGTGTGATCTGTCTATGAGCAGAAAAGATTCAAGAGCATTACGCCCTCATATGCTATTCCCTTTACTTGAAGCTCCGTGGTCTTTGTTAAGGGAGGATGAAACGAAGGATGGAAGCCCTCAGAAGACATAGCTGTCTGGTAATCACTAATTGTGTCCTGAACTCCTTGTGAATGTTCCCCCGTTTATTCAGGACACAGTCGAAGTATTACCTCTGTATGAGGAAGCTGAGGTAGGACAAAGGGGACAGAGGGAGACACAGATAGAAGAGTAGGGGGGTTAAAAACAGAGTGTCACAAATGTTAATTATTGAGAAGACAATGTTGAGTCCCATGGTGTTATGCCCTGTACTATTCAACATGTGAAAGCTAATAAAGGACTAATAAAGGTTCTCCAAAAGAGCAGGGACCCTAACAAGCAATGTTTGTACATTTATGCCAAGATAGATGCTGTTTTATGAATGCTTTTTTGAAATTTTTTCTCAAAGGGTAAACTCATAAATGCTTTGGTTTAGAGCAGAGTATGAAGTCATTTAAGCTTGTGGTTAGAGATGCACCAGTTGGAATTTTGTTTTTTCACCTTCTCATAGCTATTTTGGCCAGTTCTATTTCACTGTGAAGAGCCATTAAATATTTATACTAGGAGCAGAGGTTACATCATTCCTTGTGTACAATTCACTTCATTTTAATTTCCTTCATTTCAGTTCAAATCAGCATTCAACTCAGTTTAGTTATAACCCTCCAAGACATATAATCCCAAGGCACTTTACAAGACAAGGATCTAATTTATATATACTGAGATCAGTCGAATCAAAAATGGATTCAAATTTAATTACATGCATTCCAATTCCATTGTTGTTATAATACAGTCAAATTCTGTCACATTCAGTTTGTAATGCCAGTTGGTATAACGTTTTCTACCTGATGAGTGGTAAGGAGAGGAATCTCTGTAAAAAGAGGTTTTACTAATATCAAATGGAAGACAAAATCACCAAGTTCACAGTTTACCAAATTTTTCGTATCTTATTACTGATTAGCATGGTTAGCTAGTGTTACGTTGGCTAACATAACTGAGGCAGCAGACCCAAACTTTATTTCTGAGATTTCCAAACATCTTTCAACATTTCCAAACCAGCATGTTCCATAATAGAGGGTAAAAGGTTGAAAAAGTCAAAGCAGAACAACTTTGCTGTACCTGGTTCAGCATTCCGGTTGTCTCTTGAACATCTTGCTGTTGCAGCCTGACTGAACAGTAGCCACTTTTACTAATCTCTGTGCTTTTTCTGACCTAATTTCTAAATTTTTTTCTGATAATGATATTATCTAACTTGGAATCTTCTTCGCTCAGTAATAGTTATCATACTGAAGAGTGATGTTGACAGAAAGACCTGGTAGCTCTTATACATAGTACATCAAAAAGGTGGCGGTGTGGGGTTCTGCTGCGGCCCAAGGCTCTCGGCTCTTTATGTTTGTTTTTATCCTTTTTTTGCTCTTGTTAGGGTTTTCACCTTTCAAAGCATTAATCCAGTACGAGAGGGCAGAACTTCTTGAACTAGGGCAAAACTCCGGACTGTATGGGCCACCAAAGGATTATATTCCACCCGAAATGCAGCAGATCACAGTGACTCTGCATATCCCCCCTCCTTGGCGCAAGCAGCGAAAGAGACACCGTAAACAAAAGAGGAGTAAGCGAGGTGGTCTGCCTGTTAGGCTCAAAGCGAACCCACACAGGCCGGCTCCACCCAGCCTGCTCCTGGCTAACGTGAGGTCACTCGCGAATAAAACTGATGTGATCCAACTCCGAAGCACCTCACATAAGATGGACAGCGGTGCGGTGATATTTACAGAGACTTGGCTTGACGATAACATCCCCGATGCTGCGGTGAAGCTCTCCCTGCAGCTTTCCATGGTCTCTGCCTGCCTGAAGTCCTTGATCATTGTGCATGTGCCCAGGAAACAAAACATCACCTGTCTCAGTGATCACTGTCCTGTTGCTCTGACCCCGGTCATCGTGAAGTGATCCTCCCGAAATTCATCAAGGATGCCATCCCTGCTGACCTGGACAGCTTGCAGTTCGCCTACGGGGAGAAAAGTTCTACAGAGGATGCTGTCTCGTTAGCACTCCACTTGGCCCTGACTCATCTGCAACATCCTGAAACATAAGTAAGTGCTTTTTGTGGACTTCAGCTGAGTGTTCAACACCGTCCTTCCACACATGCTGGCCCTGAAGCTCCACATCCTTGGTTTATCTGCCCCACCTTGCTCCTGGATCAGTGATTTCCAACAGGTCCCAGATGGTGATGATAGGGAAAGTCACATCTGCCCCACTGATCCTTAACACCGGCACACCACAGGGCTGTGTTCTCAGCCCTACCCTCTTCACACATGACTGCTTGGCCATCCACAACACAACACGATCGTGAAGTTTGCTGACAATACTAACCTGGTGGTTCTCATATCAAACAATGATAAGACTCATTACAGAGAAGAGGTTCACAACCTGACACAGTGGTACTCCAGGAATAACCTCATCCTGAACACCAGCAAGACCAAGGATGTCATAGTGAATTACAGGAGGTCCAGGAGAACTGAACATGCTCCTCTCTGCATACAAGGGGAGGTGGTGGAGCGTGTGGACAGCATAAAGTTCCTGGAGATTCACATTTCCAATGACCTCTCCTGGACTGAGAACACCTCCACCTGGTGGCCCAACAACGGCTCTTCTCTCTCAGTAAGTTAAAGCGATCTGGACTCTCTCCTCAGCTACTGACAAACTTTTACAGGGCCACGGAAAGCATCTTGTGTCTCAGCATGACAGTGTGGTACGGGAGCTGCACGGCACAGAAGAGGAAATACTTAGCAGGGGTGGTAAAGACAGCACAGGTGATTGTGGGTTGCCGTTTGCATCAGGGGAGCAAATGTGAATACTAAGTCAAAGCTATAATATTTGTGCACAGGAAAATGCTACACATACAGAAACATTGTCTAGAAAGCAATTCATCATTTTCTCCTGGAGACAACAAAAACAGGCATCTCCTCTGAATGTCTGCCATGCTGCAATTACCTTATAATGTATTAATTTCAGTATTTTAATTGTGAAACCATTTACAACCACAATAATGATCTTCCGGTCTGACATAGCTTCAACTCAATCTAATGCTATGCCTTTGTGAAGAAACACTCGGCAGGAGACCTTAGAAAAATCAGAAGCGTACTAGTGAGGTCCATGACTTAACATGAGGGAGACTTAAAACAAGATTTCCTCATTGAAACTCCCTGCCGGGATTTAGAGCTGCTTTATGAATTGGGGCCAGAGCATTGAAGACCTCTGCTGCCAAAAAGAGTGAGAGATTACTTAGTGAAACAAATGGGAGAAGAGGAGGCAGCTTCGCCAGTTTTCACATAATGGAACAATTTTGTTCTGTGAATAAGTGGAGTATTACTTGTGTGTTTCCCTGCAGGGTATGTTGGCTGGCCAGATTGTTCTTTCATGGTTTCACAGAGACAGAAAGACCAAAGCACAGACTCAGTCTTATAAATATTTCCAGATTGTGTTTATTTACAACAGAAGGTAAGTTCATCGAAGCTTCTTGCAGGTAGTTCTAGCAGCAATTAAGGCAGAAGCCAGGTGGGTAACTTGTGAGTTCACAGAAGGAGTCTTGATCATTCTGTTGGAAGCTTGTAGGCAATTTGGCATGGAGTGCACAGATGCAGTCCAACCTTTCCCGAGGAGCAGGCTTCCATCACATTTCCAAACAGCTGGGGAACACAAAAGGAGGGTCAATAGGAGAAGTGAAGAAGAACACTGAACAAATGAAAGCTGGAAGCAAGATAAAAGGACAAAGGTTATCTGATCTCATCACTTAATGTGGCCGAATGGACTGTAATTGAAGAAGGAAACCTGCTGTCTGAATACTACAGGTGCATATATGCCAAACTCTCTCAGGCCCTAGCTACACAACTCTACATATCTTTAAGCTGATTTGTTATTAAAGAAAATGAATTTCAACACAGTCTGTATTATTCGAATCAGTATCTCTAACACCTATTCTCTGCCAGCAGAAGTCAACCTAATGCTTTTATGCCTTTTGAGATGTCAAACGACGTAGTCAAAGCCCTCACCTTTGTAAGGGGAAGCTGGCTACCCAGCTTGGGTTGAAGCCTAATTTCATCAGAACCATAGTTTTTTGCCATTCGAATCCATTGGACAGGTCACATTTATGTGCGCTGTGACTGAATATATCACTTGAATTTAACCAAGGATGGTTTGTTTTGTCAAGGCCTCTGTCAACTGTTGAGTTTAATGCTTTAGAATAGGAGATGGTAGACACAATTTTCTTGCGTAATGCTCTGTATTTTTAGACCATCACATGCTTTGCTCCTTTACAGATTTCTTCTGTTTTTTCTTTTTTGTCACACATAAATGTTTCTGATCATCAAACTAATTTTAATATTGTATAAAGAAAACTAGAATAAATGCAAGAAGTTGTTTTCAAATGATGATTTTATTTATTAAGGGAAAATGGTATACAATGCAAATCTGCCCCTCTGGGAAAAAATAATTACTCCTTTATGAAATCAACTTTTTTTCCTTTTCTTTACCTAAAAAAGGTCTGTACATAGACATAGATGTATATACTGCTCTTTCTATTCTCATTATTATTTCCTCTAAAGTTTATATTTAGACTTAATGTCTGTACGCTATGAGAGCTTGAAACCGAAGTCAATCTTTGTGCACACAATCTTGGTCAATAAGGCTGATTCTGATTCTGATTCAAATCCACAACCGTCCCAGGAAAGGCCGGTCCACCAAAAGTAGCCAATCGACAATTAGACCAAGAGATCACAAAACAACCTAGAACAACGTGTAAAGCACTGCATACCTCACTTGCCTCAGCTAAGGTTGGTGTTCAAGATTCAACAATAAGAAAGAGAATGGGCAAAATGCCATCCATAGGAGATTTCCGAGGCCAAAACCACTGCTGACGAAAAGAAACATAAGGTTAGATGTTGCCATATGATTTAATTCCTTTAAGTCTCCATCCCTCAGTCTCCCTGCTTACCTTCTGCCTCAGCTGCTCCACATTATCCCCTCACGAACACTCCGGCATCCAGTGTCATTTTCCACACCTCCCTGAGTATATTAGCGCTCTGGTTCTCATTGTTCTCTGCTGGATTCTCCCATTAGACTGGTTGTTATTTTCTCATTACCATGCATTTCCATGCCTGCTGATCTGCTCATTCTCCTTGTCCTGTTGTCATTACTTCTTTGTAAGTTTGTACTTTTCTTTTTTAACAAATCATCACCATGTTCATCCAACAGTCCTGTCTACTCTTGGGTCCAACTCCAAAACCACAATACATGACAACGAGACAAAAGTATAACGTTTTGAAAGGTGTTTGTCATTTTATATCTGACCTAAAACTAAAAGCATTTCAGAAACAGACTGTCATAATGACAGTCAAACATGGTTGTGGTAGTGTGAGGGTTTAGGGCTGCTTTGCTTCCTCAAGATCTTGACAACTCGCCATAATTGATGGGCCAAAATCGCTTGGTGGTGATACTAATGACTCATTTCCAGTTATCACAAAGTCTTGATGACACTTGTTGCCTGCTAAGAGTGGCACAGCTAATTATTAGGGTCAACGCACATTTATTTTATAGCCAGGTTGGTTTGGATAGCTTTAGAAGAATAATGATAGAAATCATTATTATCATTATTTGAAAACTGTTTTTGTTTTTACTTAAGTTAACTTTATACAATACTGAAATTTATTTGACAATCTGAAACATTAGATTGTGACAAAATGCACCAACAGGAGAAAGGGGGCATGGGCAAAAAAACTTAGAAAAGCTTGCTTAAAAATTTTCACACCAAAAAGAGTGCGAAAAACCAAAAAAAGAGATAAGTGAAAACTTTGCAACAAATCTCTATAATGTTGCAAAGTTACATATATTCTGGACCAAAGCTTAGACTGTTTAGCATGACAAAGATCGCTGTTGCCAAAACCCAGTGCTATAAAACCAGACGAACACATTAGACTGTAGAATCCACCAGGTAAGAGGTTGTATGCTGGAATGGATGTTGCTTGGTATTTAGGAAAGAGTTTTTTTATGAAACCATAATGAGAGGAGTTTAAGTCTAATGAGATTTTGGGAGTTTCAGAGTGAACGTCTTTGAGTTTAAAAAGACAGTGCCATGGAGTTGTGCAGTGGTGACCTATAAATTTTTTTGTCTTTGTGTTCACTGATAATTTGGGTTTTGTCGGTCTCTACAGATGTGAGGATAAGTGTTGTATTTGGTTAGCTTGCCTTTTCTAAAACCTGTAGAGTTATAGAAATGCAAAATATAAATTCCATTCATTATTTTATTATTTGAACACGAAGGCCAAATGAATACTTTAAATAACAGTGGATGACTGCTGTGAAGAAGTAATGTTAAGTGTTATTATTCCATAAAACTATTCCTTAAAAAACTCATAGTTGCATATTGTATATTTATATGTATTCTTATATGTATATTTTCATTAGATCATCCAGCATGTTTCTGTTGTTCAAGGTTCTGTTGTTTCAAAATCTTTTGATACAATTTGTAAAAACATCGTGACTGGCGAGCTAGCCATCTGAAGCCTTGAGACGGGAGCAACAGCACTTTTAAAAGCACACTGACCAGGTCTTCTTTCTTCTCCTTCCTCTTATCTGACTATTGTCTTTTTCAGCAGATCAGAGAACGAGGCAAAGAGTGAGGCTAATAAAAGGACCCGTTTTCCTCCTCTGGGCCTGTGAGAATGTAGAAAAGCAGATAAGTTGCCTGGCTCTGCGAATGATCTGAACAAAGCGAATCCTGTGGCCACAGAGGGAACGAGCTCTTGCAAGGGAGTGTGGGTGGGGGTGGGGAACGAGAGAAGAAGGAGGAGAAATGTTAGAGGAGTGCAAGCGCTGGAGGACCAGACGGGCTTGAGAGAAGAAAATGTTTGCTCATTAGAATCGGATGAGGGACTACTTTCTTGACTTAGAGCTTGGATGTGTATTGAAAAACGGTTTTGTATAACCATTGTTGTGAAATATTGGTGGTCTTTCATGATCATGTGCATCTTGGAAGCCTCTGCACAGTGGAGATAAAGAGCTCTTTGTTGCCCTCCTATCAACCGGGCTTTGGAAAATTTTAGTTGCTGTCACACACTGTTTTAAATGTGCTTTTATTCACTCGAACATGGACATTCATAGTACGTTGGCCCTCGAGGAAGAAGGCAAGCCTTTGGTGAGGGACGGGTGATTATCCTAAACAGTGAAATGAAAGGATTACAAAGCAGTGTTGTAATCCAGCTGTCAATGCCACAACTCATTAGGAAATGCAAGTTACAGAACCAGCAAGAGTTGAGAAGGGAAAAATAGAGTGGGGTTGGTAAGAGAGAGAGAGAAAAAAAAGGTGGAGTAGGAAGATGGGGACAAAATTAGGTAAGGGAGGAATTACAGGGATATACCGTAAGAGTGGGAGGAAGAGGAAACCAAAGAAACGTATTGGGGGGGGTTGCTGGCAAAGCAACAGCTTCACTATTCTGCTCAGGGGGCTATGTGGAGAGTTTTTATTAAGCTTTCATCTGCCTTTCCTCCTCTGCTTCTCTCTGCTTCTCCACCCCAACAGCACACACATAAGCAGATGCAGGCAGGGCTATAGCCATGTCAGTCACGTCTCAAACCCAGTCACGTCTCAAACCCACAGTTCTGCTGGTATTTCCCAGATTAATTAAGAACAGTGATTTGTTAATTTAATTGTAGGTGTTGGGTTGTTTTTCCCCTTCACCCCCCTCTGTTGCATTCTTCTGCCACTTGCTCCCTATCATCCACTTGGCAGGCTAATTTGCCCTGCAGCTTTGAGAAGTGGAAATGAAAGGTATAGCAGAGGAAGCCTTCAGATGGTTTATTAAGAATTGATTTGCCACAGTGGCAAAGAGTCAGACTGTAGGGAGATACATGCTGGGTGTGTGTGTGTGTGTGTGAGGGGGGGGGGGGGTTGCATTTGCAGACCACTGCTCATCAACCACCAGCCCTTAACTAAATCTCTATCTCTTGGACTCTCAGCACTGGCTTTGCTTTGGCTTCTCACTTATAGCAATCCCTTCCATTTGATAAAGCAGTAGATGACCTAATAATCGCGTATAGTGGTAATGTAGAGGTTGGAAAACGCTAGCACACGTGCTGTGTAACATTTGTTTCAGATTTTGTAAAAGCTTTAGATGGCTTTGGCTGGGTAATTTTGGACAGCTGCCAGCTACCATTAAAGTGTCACATAAGAACCAAGTTGTTAATGAATCTGCATTAGTGCAGGAGAGAGGCCTATAGCCACCTTTACCACCTTGTGTTAGCTAAAGTGTTGTCACGTCATCTTTCTCGTGAGTAGATGTGCATCGGACAGCATGTGAGTCAGGAGATATTTGACTGATCAAATGCATTAAAGCTTCAAAGCCTGGGAGAGAACAGAGAAGCTGAATTCCCTGCAGCTAAGAGAGATGGTTAAGAAGTAACCGCATCTCATCTTTAGCAGCCTATCTCTGCATGTGCACACAAGAAGCCCCTGCCTCATTGATTTACAGCTGGTCAGACATCAGTACAATGAAAGCGTATTGACTCTTTAGTTGTGGTTTTCACTCTTTGCTTGTTTCTTACCAGATGGGCTCATTGGTTCTGTTTCCAATGTTAATGAGTTAATCGGCCTCTACAGTGTTCCATTTCATCTTACCAGAAAAGCATGGCATTTCTCATTATCTCAAATTTCTCATTTGGCTTAATTTATTTAAAACTTACTCATAATTTGGTAAGACAAACAATTTAGTAAAAAATGTTTGATAATTCAGGCTGGGGTTTAATGTAGCACACTAGACATAAGGAATGCAGTTTTTTGCTTTTTAATCTATTTTAGCGTCCCTGTTTGTGCGAAAACCCAGATATGCTAACACTTGCAGAAGTATTCATAACCCTTAAGGTTCTTCACATTTTGCCTCATTTTAGCCACAAACCTATTTTGCTTTTCTTGTGGTTTGAGGTGACAAACCAAGAAAAAGTAGTCCATAATTGCGAAGTGAAACATACAGTAAAAGTTACAATAGTACAGAATAAGGCATATTCATTTGCCAGAATGTCCCAGTTAAAGCCCAAACCTTAATTCAACTGAGAATCTGTAATGGGACTTCAAAATTAATATTCACAAACAATATCCACCAGATCTCAGAATAAGATATTTTGCAAGGAAGAATAGGCAACAATTTCCATCTCTGGATTTGCGAAGCTGTAAGCATATACATTCAAAAGAATTAGAATTGTAATTGCAGCAAAAATGGTTCTGTAATTTACTGTCTCGAAATGGTCTGAATACTATATATACCAATGCTTTCAGAATTTATTTGTAAAAAGTTAATAAGTAAATAAAATCATGTAACCTTTTCCTTCTATGTCATAACTGTGTCAGAAAATCCTAGTAAAACTTAGTGGAATTTGTGGCCGTAACACAAAAAAGGATAACAATTTATTCAATTCAGTTTTCAATTCAGTTTTATTTATATAGCGCCAATTCTCAACACATGTTGTCTCAAGGCACTTCACAAAAGTCAGGTACATACATTACAATTAGTCTTAACCATTGAACCGTGCAGTCAGAGTTAGTTATTTATTCAAATTGGATAAAAAGTTTTTCTGTCTAAGGAAACCCAGCAGATTGCATCCAGTCAGTTACTTGCAGCATTCCCTCCTCCCGGATGAGCATGTAGAGACAGTGGACAGTCACTGGCGTTGACTTTGCAGCAATCCCTCTGAGCATGCATGTAGCGACAGTGGAGAGGAAAAACTCCCTTTTAACAGGAAGAAACCTCCAGCAGAACCAGGCAATTTATATAAATAATTATGCAGGGTACTTTATGAGTAACCTTTAAGTTGACAAGCCACCCTCTGCCAACATTGGAGACTAATGACGCTGTTGAAAAGGATATGTTCAGTTCTGTTACAGCTAGCAGAGTAAAATATTGGTAAATCATCAGCGCTTCTTAAATTGTTTGGAGACCCTACTTATCATTTCCTTTCAATTATTGTCAAAACAGTTCATACTTATTGAACTTTTGTTGGTGATATGCCACATTCACTGTAATATCTTTTCCTAAGATAGCATCAGTAAACCAACTATAAATGTGGTGTGATGTCCTAGTTCTTTGTCTTTGAAGAAGATCTAGGCAGCCCAGTGGAAAATGAAGCTGAATTCAATGAAGTTTGTGGTTTTAACATAAAAAAATGAGTCCAGAGAAATTGTCACTCTATTTTTAATAGTATTACATATCCCATCATGTAATATATAGCTCTATTGTCATAGATGGATATGAACTATAATTAAATAGTGTTTTATTAAGTGCATAATGATGTAGCAGTTAGGAAATGTGTAAATTTCTGCCTTTGAAGGAACAAATTGTGTCAGCATTTGGTCCATTTTTAGTGGTCAGATTTCACTTAAAAGACAAATAAATTCTTTTTAACAGTACAAGCATTCTTTATTAAATTATGCTCTTTATATTCCCATCTTTCTCAATATATGGCTATATCCCCAGTGTCCATTAGTCTTGTTTGTTTTCTATTTGTAGTAATTATGTCTGTGTTTCATAGTACACTGGCAAAAATTTAATAAAATGGAGATGAATTGAGTAATTTTAAAGAGAATTGGAAGAGAAGATGAATATTTTTTTGTTATAAAATACTTGGTTTTTGACCAAATGGATTTTCTTATCAGCATTAATTTATTTAAAACAATTATCAGATGATGCAAGTTTAAAATGTTAGTTACTTATCGGTTACATTTTAACTAAGCAAAAGATAAGAGACTCCAAATAGAGGAGTTTTTCTTTGAGGTTTAAAGTTTTTCTTACACATGATTGCTGCACTTTGAATAACAGCAACCTTTTACCAAGCACAGGATTTATGGTATAAGCTACTGCATGGGTAATAATACAGAAAGTTAAATGTGATCTTATTTTGTATTCATCTAGTCAGATATTTTATTATTTATCTCAGGGAGTGAGGCACCACTAGTTTTCCTGCCTCATCTTGCTTTCCCGTGTGCTGCTTTTGTCTGTCAGCATGGAAGTGATTTGTCCTGCAGATGCAGACTAATGAATGAGGCGTCCTGCTCATGGGCTGATATTAGCCTGGGTAGCAGTTCTTTTGATGTGATTAGCTCCACGAACACTTTTGACAAATTGGGCTGTCCTTTCCTCACAGCTAAGGCACTAATCAATGCCAAAAAACAAAGAACCGCCTTCGACTTATCAGACCATGTGGCTCTTCATGTGTGTACTTACAAACATATAAAATGTGATGAAGCAGGAATCAGTAAACAATGAATAAATGGTTTACTAGATTAGTTTACCTCTCAAGTCCAAACCTCGATCTGAGAATGACATAAACCAAGTTAGGTATGTTCTAGTTTAAGTGTCAGAAACCAGTGAGGTTTATTTGTTGATATAGTCAGTGTTAATATGTAAAAGGATCTCTCTAGATAAAATCCTAATTCCATGATAAACTTTATTAAATCAAGACTGAATCCAGCATGAAAGTAGGCAGGCCACATTGATGTAATAGTAACCTGTGTTTGTATCACGTTTGGATTATTTTCTTGTGTCAGTTATGTGTGTGTGTGTTTGTGTGTAGGTATGTATGTGTACATGAGCATATGTGTAAAAATTAAAGTGTTTGTGTTGAGTGGGTGCATGTGAGCGAATATATCACCTGGAGTTGCATAGCTTCAACACACACATCCAAGAGCAGCAAAGGACAGGTTGGCCTGGTTGCAGAAGGCCACAGTATCCCAAGGTAGACCTACACAGGGCACCACCCAAGGGCAGCCATACTAGCACTAGCGCAGCACAGAGGTAGGTCGTCAGCGAAGCACAGGAGCAACAGCTCCAAGGCCAAAGGGTCACAGGGGAAGACGCAGGCCACCGAACCCAGCCAACCCAGCCACACCACCATCTTTCGATTGGCCTTATGCTTAGCTAGGAACTTATGCTTAGCTAGAAGTTTAAAAAAATGTATGTTGTGCTGGTGGTCACATTTTCACAACAGCCATCAGGAGTTGAGTTTCTAACGATCATTAAAAAAAGCTGATCAAATTCGGATAGTGCTAGCTACACTCCACACAAATCTTCAGAAAACATTTACAGTTGAAAGCTGTAATATTTGTAATGTCAAGTAAAAAAAAAAAGCACAATTTGCTTGCTAAGCATTTTTTTTCAGAAAATAACGTTGCTGGGATGAGCTCTGACTTCAACACAACTTTGTCATTTTGTTCTTTTCTTGATGATAAGATTCACAACAATACTCTGCCCTGACAAACCCCTGTGAACAAACGAAATTTGTGGATGTGCGGCACATGAGTTAATTGACTGATAATTAAAGGAAAAACTGGATGGCAATCAGCAATCACCTGATGGAATACATCAATGAGTGATTGTACTGGGTTCTCTTTGAATGTTTCCTGTGTCCCTTGTTTCTAATAATTTAAATGTTTAGGTGTGCAGTTTTCACCACATCCCTGAATTAGCACCCCATATCGGAGGATTTTGTTCCTTATCTTATTAGTAGTTCTTCCATATAAACTCTGTAATCAGGTTCATAATTAATTTAGAAACAGTGAAATTAGACATTTTTTTGACTCAGCTGCCATGTCTTAGTACATGTGTGTGAAAATCTACTTTGGAAGCCTGCTTTCTTTCCTAACTGTTTGTAAAGAGAGCACCACAGTACTTGCAGAATTCAGAACAGACATGCACAAATTATTTTCTTCTTCATATGTTTGCAGTCAGATTTATCTTTGAAATGTACACATCCAATCCATCACAATCCCTCCAGCAGCTTTAGAAAGATTTTCTAAATATTTAACTTTAATTTAGATACCAGTGCTCAGATGTAATGAAATTGAAAGTTGTATTCTGAAACTTTTCTCCTGCAAATCCATCAGTTCAGCCACTAAGATACTGTTGAATGAATTAAACGTCCCCTGGATGAGTGACCAGATCCTGGAGACAATGCAGTTAAATACTATTTATCTGGTTGGACATTTGTACATTAGGTATTCTCATGCCATCATCAAAAGTTAGTATTTGTGCATCCTGGAATTTTGGAAATTGGTTTCTTTTCTGGCTGTCACCTAGCTTATTCCCCTGGAATTCTAATATCTGCTCAAACATGAACAGAGGTTACCAAAAACAAAGGCCTGATGTAACAAAATGATTTTTTTTGTATTGTTAATAGTTGTTTTATAGATAAAACAATGCTACTGCGCCAGCTGTTATCCCCCTGTCCTCCAAATACACACAAAAATCAGTCCTTTACTGTGTCAACTGGAGACTCTTATCATTGATTTTCTTTCTCCTGTTCTCTCTTCTACTCATTCGCTGCAGTGCTTCCCAACTTATCTGACTCTGACAGAACAATGCTGCAGCAGGAGGGCACTCAAGGACAGATTGGATTGTTTGGGGATTCTCATTTCTTATTTTTTCATAGTTTTCCATCAGTGTGTTCCTGTTTCTCTTGCAACATTTCTGCCCCTGTGATATTGTTTATCCGCACCTATCACTTTCAACCACGTCTGCTCTTGCTCGCTATCTCTGGCTGAGGAGTAGTTTTCGCCTTGTTTCTGTGGATTTTTCTTGTCTTTCAGCATGCAGTAGTTTAAGAAACTTCTGTGTGTGTGTCAGCCTTTTTTGTTAGAACGTGTAGTTTGGTTTACAGGCACACTGAATGTTTCTGGAGGTAGCACCTCCTCTGTCTGAGCCACGGTAATTACTGTGCTTCACTGAATCTGTAGAAGTCAGTGAAGCTGAACTCATTGTCTCTCTACATGGAAGTCAACAATTGCGAGAATTCCCAGGTGACATTGCAACCACTACTAAACCAGTGTCCTGAATGTTTTATCTTGTTTTGTCACAATGTGTCTCAGTTTGTTCTTTGATTCTCTTCTTCCCTTCATTCTCTGTTTCTGTCTTCTGTTGTGGTATCTGTGTCTTTGTTTGGATGTGTAGGTGTATCGTATTCATACCCCTTGAACTTTTCACATTGTGTCACATTACAATGGCACACTTCAGTGTATTGTTTCTAGGATTTTATGGGATAGACCAACACAAAGTAGTGCATATTTGTGAAATAGGAGGGAAATTATACAGGGTTTTTGAATGTTTTCACTAATAAAAATGTCAAAAGTGTGCAATGCATTTATATTCAGCCCCAGTAAGTTAATACTTTCTGAAACCAAATTTTGCTTCTATAACAGCTCAAAGTCACTACCAGCTTTGCACATCTAGAGACTAGGGATGTAATAGTAAAGAAAATATTTGGTACAGCTCTGTTGGTTTGGTACGCATGTGTACCAAATAAATACAGCATTGTTCTATAGCTGAACACGTTCAGAATGTTTATCTGCAGAACCAAGTGTGCAAAACAATGTTCTGAAGCAAAAGGACTCCCGCCAATCAGTAAACTCTTCAGTTTGAAAACATTATTTTTAATACGGCTACAGTGGAGAAGGAAAAGTGGGCTGAACCAATACTTTGTATGCGTACGCATTTTTCAAAAGCAATAAGGTCTGTAGATCTTTTTGCATTAAACCGAATTACTGAACTGAAATAATGTCAAGCTGAATGTAAACGTCACAGATACGGGAGAAAAAATCAGCTGACATCCAAATGGCTACCTGTTACATCCAATTAGCCCAAACTCCATACATCGTATAGAATGCCATTCGAGGACCATTCGTTGATAAAAGGGGATCTTCCCAACAGCTGTACATTATTCATTCTGGAACAGCTAGGACACTATCAAGTGATTTAAATGTAATTTATTCTCAGATATGGGCACAGTCTTATTTAAAATTTCTAAACATTAACCTTGACCATTATCAAGTAGTTATATTGTTATATAAGCTCTCTGAATATCTAGGCGTTGGCTATGCCTATTCATACAGTTATATTCAGTCAGTCAGTCATTTTCTACCGCTTATTCCATAGTGGGTTGCGGGGAAGCTGGTGCCCATCTCCAGCAGTCTATGGGCGAAAGGCAGGGTACACCCTGGACAAGTCGCCAGTCCATGGCAGGGCAACACACAAACAACCATGCACACACTCATTCATATACCTAAGGGCAATTTTAGAGTGACCAATTAACCTAACAGGCATGTCTTTGGACTGTGGGAGGAAGCCGGAGTACCCGGTGAGAACCCACGCATGCATGGGGAGAACATGCAAACTCCATGCAGAAAGACCCCTGGCTGGGAATTGAACCCAGGACCTTCTTGCTGCAAGGCAACAGTGCTACCAACTGCGCCACCGTGCAGCCCCATACAGTTATATTAATTGAGAAAAATCTAACCAAACCTTGAGTTAGTTATATACTTCCTGTCATGATTTGAGTTTGAACAAGACCAAAATGCAAGCAGGACGGGTGCCGCATGGTGAGTCGACAAGATTTAATAATAATTGATAGATAAACACTTACATGCGTAGGCAGGTTAACAGGCAACAACACTAAGACAAGGAACTAGGGAGATACTCAGCAAATGCAAAGAATCTGGTGGTGAACAATGTAAACCAGATAACTTAAATACTGAGTGTGAACCAATGAACTGGGAGAGGAGCTAATCAGGAGAATGTGAGACAGCTGAGGACCAGGGATTTTTGTGTACCATAACACTCCTACAAGACACTGATAATTTTGTCAAGTTCTTTGCAAAACAGCTCAGGCTTTGTTAAATTGTATAGAGAGCTTCTGTGAACAGCAAGTTTTATGTATTGACACAGATTTTCTGTTGGGTTTAGGTATGGACTTGGACTACCCTATTTAAAAAAAAAGATATGCTTTGACCTACTTCATCCAATTGAAGCTTTAATTGTATGCTTGGGGCCATGATCTTGCTTCAAGGGGAACTAATACCCCAGTCTTAGGTCACATGTTTTTTTTAGGATTGCCCTGTATTTAGCTCTGGTCAAGAAAAATATCCCTACCAGGGTATTTATCCCCAGGGTAATAAGGAGGGTTAATGTTTCGTTATACATGCTGTTTTCCATGTAAGTCAAAAATGTAATGGAGGTCTGATTTGAGCAGATCATTTTCTTTCATTTTTTTACAGTGTCCTGTACTTTTTCCATTTTAGATGATGAACTGAACAGGGCTCTGTAAGATTTTTCTAAAGCTTGGGATGTTTTAAAACCTATCCTTGCTTGGAACTTCTTTACAACTGTATTCTTAACTTGTCTGCTGTTTTCTCTGTCTTCATAATGCTGTTTGGGCTCTAATGTTCTCTCACAAACCTCTGAGGCCTTGAAAGAACAGTTGTATTTATAATGAGATAAGAATACACACAGGTGGACTTAATTTAGATAACTTCTGAAGGTTGTAGTGAATTTAATGTAGAGGTATCAAAGTAAATGGCACTGAAAAAACTATAATAAACGATAATTACTTTACAACTATGCACCACTTGGGTTTATCTAGCTCCTAAAATCCCAATGACATACAGTAATATTTGTGGTATCAATGTGGCAAAATGTGAAGAAGTTAATTTGGTGTTAATAGCTTTTCAAGTTATTGTATTTTCCAGGTACAATTAATTTTATTTAGACAAAATATACAGTTTGTCGTTTTTGTTTGACTGGCAGAATCTCTAGCTCTTAAATGTTTATTGATTACGACCAGATAATAAGAACTGCTGCTTTTACTGTTAATCCACAATAGAGCTGCAAGGCTTTAAATGAACACAAGATAACAAATACCACCCATTTGGTGTCTTTGTACTGGCTTCACTTTTAAAACTGTTGATCAATTTTAAATCCCTATGTTGATAAGTATTTGACTATTAAGAGCTTCATATCCCTTCTCATACTCTGAGATCATCTGGTCAGAGATTTTTAGTGGTGCCACGGTATCATTTTAAGAGCTGAGGTGACATCTTTTAAGGCCTTGGACCCTACGTTGTGGAATGCATTGCCTCCATCTTTGCGTTGCCTTCATTAATCTTTAAAAAGCAGCTTTTTTGTTTCAACAGCCTTTTAATTAGTCGTGCATAGCCAAGTCAAGAGACTTGTGAACCCAACACACACATACTAATGTTGCAAAGATGATTGTGATTCAATAATTTGTGCAGCTACTTACTATATGCAATTACATCCCCTCTCCTTCTAGTCTGCTCTGGCAAAGTTTTTATCTACTAATCTAATCCCATAACCCAAAACACTATGCAATATAAATTAGGAAGTATGAACATGAAGACCATATGCACTCTAAAGATAAAATGCATTTAGATGGACAGCACAGTCCTAGTGGACACAGCTTATCAGCAGGTGTTTGCTCAAGTTCCCAGTGGGAATTCCTCCTTGATTCTCCCAGCTGGGATCCCACTGATCACTGTCTGGTGCACATAAGAAGATACCTGTTCATAATTAGCCCACACAAATACAGTTAAAAAGGAAATCCCTGATTGGAGCTTCCCAAATGCTCACTTTTTAAATGATAGCAGCCATATAGGTGATACTATAAGAGGAGCATATTGCTGTTTTTATAAGATATACCCAGTAAGGACTAATAAAAGGTATACTTGTCTGAGTTTTGTTTTATTTTTCTTTATTAAAGCAGGCAATGTCTTAGTTTCTGTAAAAAATTAAAGGAAGGAGAGTGGCTTGGTGTGGTTCCACAGGAAAAGTCAGTTATTTACGAATTAATTAAGTCAATCTCAAAAATCTGATTGTGGTTTTAGAGAACACTTTATTCTGAAATCATAAAATGCGGGACGTTTGTCTCAAAAAGGGATTTTATCATTTCAACATTAGAGCTAATTTATTTTTGCTCTCCATGTGTTACCAGCTGGTTTGGTTGTTTTTTTTTCTGTCATTATTTTTGTCTGATTTTATTGCAGCTAAGGTAGCTAAGGAAGTTAGTGCTCTTCAACATGTAACCTCACATTAAAAGAAGTGAGAAATCCCTTTACTGCCAGGGTTGGGCAAGTTTCCTCAGAAATCGTCTGTCTGTGTGTTTGCTTGTGACTATTGTTGCCTCCTTCTCATTCCAAAGGGGAATTTAGTGTTATTTAATTTTAATGTTTTTTTAGTACTGGATTTTAATCAAGTGGGCTATTTAAATTAGTTTGCAGTATTTTACACTGGCTTCCAAACAATTTATTTTATACATTTAAATATTTACCTTAATGCTGACTTGCGCCAACAGACTGTATTTTGTCTGTTTATGCAATTAAAATGGATTCATAAGTGCTACAGCAGTGATTGCAGTAATAGTTTTTCAGTATGCCATAAATAAGGCAGAAAATCAGCTGTGCTACCCGCAGTGGCTACCCTGGCGTCTGAGTGGGGCTCTGTTTTTCAAATCCCAGATATCTTTTCGTGATGTTTAACCTTCAGTCAGCACTGCAGAGCACATTAAGTGGTGAAGAGGTTTGCCTCAAATCCTCAACAGAGGTTTTGTGTGTGTGTATGTGTGTGCATGTGTGTGGATACATTGGATGGGACAGCATAAAAAATGGGTTAGTTTTATGGAGTTTGGGGGAAGAGGAATGATAAACTAAGACTGAAACCAGGCCCACCTAGTCAGTTGCATTGGCCATGACGCATCTAAATGAAGCTGTAAGCCTGAGTGTGTCTCTCCTCTCCAAGGTGGGCAGCCGCCCCTGCATTGCTTTCGTCTCACTCTGGCTTTCAGATTGCAGAATTGGGCCCCCTCCCTGATCCTGGCCCCGAGACAACAGACCCGTTTGTCCCCCTCTGTTAGTGGAACCAAGAGATGATGGTTGTGATTATAGCAGTTGTGTGGTTTAGCTAATTGCTATTTGGAATTAAATGACATAAGATGCAAAGCCATTTGCAGCTGACGCAGCACCAAGATGAAAGTTTTCTTAAATAATTTTTTGCAAACTGTTAAATGCAGCAGTACAAAGCTGAGGACTATACCAGCATCTCCATACAGCAGTTATACGATTTTGTAAAAGATAAAAAAAATAATCTCATGGGGTCTTTCGTGTCACTAAACTAAAGAATGCCTAGAACATCATCGGAAAACCTGAGAAAAACTCAGAATGTTTTTCCTTGTAGATAATTATGTTTTGATTCAGAGTATGTGCAGACAGGCTCACGGATAAACCAGTTTTCAGTATGTTTATGATAGACAAAGAGAGAACATGAGAGCGATTGAAGCTGAACAGCTTCCAGGTACACAGATCTAAATTCAAATAGGATTGTACTCATCTGGTGAAAACTGTGGTGGAAAAATACTTGCATTGTCCTTGCTTGGATTGCCTATCTAAATGAAGTATGTGATGGAAGACCTAGGCTGTTAGCTTCAAATTTAAACATTTAGTTTTTATTTGTGACATGAAGAGGGAACAAAGCCACTGTACAGCATATGACTAAACCAGAGGCTATAATTCAGATGTTGTACTGTCAAATCAATTATATTGCATATACTTATGTCTGCTTACAGAAGATATGTTATTATTGCAGAGACATAAAGACAGAGAAGTGATTTGGATGCAAGGCCCTTGCTTTGCGAATCATTTAGCGCAACCTTCCTCTGCCATGTTTAGAGTGCATAAATTGGTCCACAGCTGTGTGCTGGCTCAAAAACGGCCCTCCTCTGTGTCCATTTGTTTCTGTCATTATAGTTCCTTAATAGACCCACTGAGGCACTTTCAGAAGTTTGTTTATAGATGAGTATAGGGAGTATTCCACTTTAGGAGGTCTATTTAACCACTAATGCGCTTAATACCTTGGCAGTTATTCTCTGTTACCAAGGTCAGAGCTTTATAGTGGTTTTCTAAACTCTTTTAAAACTCTTTTTAAACTGGACAAAGTCTAAAATTTTTTTTTTTTTTTTAGAAAAAACAAAGCAAAAACTAATACATGTAGGAAGCAGAATACAAGATAATGCCATCATGTCACTAAGAAAGCCAGCAAATTTGTCTTGTTACTCCTTAAGGAGGTACTGTTGTTTATGGCCTTTACCAGGAAATGTCACACAGCGAACCCAGGCATTAAGGGCCACTTTCAGGGAATGTCCACAGACTGTAGCCACAAGGTGCACAACGCAGAAACAAAAAGTCATAAATGTGTGCACATGACCTCATATACGCATGCACACATATATTTTTACTGTGTCAGAACTGTCTATTATCATTGATCCTGTTTGATATGTTCGATTATGTTGAGGCTTAGTTCTAGAGATGAGGGTATCAGGTTTGGAAACTAAATTTCGTCTTTGCGGCTAATGTAGTACTGTTGGTATCTTCAGGCCATGATCTTCAGCATGCACTGGAGCAGCTGGGATGAGATTCAGCTCCTCCAAGTCTGAGGAGTCTATCCAGGCTGGAGGTCAATCTCTGCCTCAAGTGGAGGACTTCATGTATTTCAGTGTCTTGTTCACATATCACGGTAGAATAGTGAAGCAGCTGGATTGTTGGATTTCACATTGTCTGTGAATATGTGGGCTGAAGCAAATAAATAAGATATCTGTTTAACAGTATGTCTATATTCTGATCTATGGTCATAAGATTTGGATTATGGCCAAAAGAATGAGATCCAAGCGGCTAAAATGATCTTTTTTCAGGGTGGCTGGGCTCATCCTTTGAAATAGAGTGGGGAAAAGCTTTTGGTAGAGTGGAGCAGGGTTGTTTCCTGGGCCTGGGCGCATTGGGGGCTGAGCCCACACCCTCATAGCGGAATCTGGGGGAGCCTAACCGGGAAAAAAAGGCTTTTTATTTAAGCTTTCTTGAGCATCGAGGCTCCTTATTTGAAACCAAATACTGCAATATATACTTCAAAATGTATTTTTTATTAATCTTGACAATGTAAACAAGATCTCTAAAATCAGTATTAATATAAGGCATACTATTAAAGATGATAAAATTAGTTAATAGATAACAATTGTTATCATTTTTCAATTTTTTTTCATTGCAAGCACAAAAGCTAGTTCTGTGTCAGGTTGCACCTGGTTGGATCTCTGTGTCTGCTGCTCTATTTTGTCTCCATCATGTGTTTACTCCTTCCACCTTCTGCTGCCAGAAAAGCAATGCAATTTGTTCTTAACGACAACTAAAAGTATTCAATAAAATATTTAAAAAAAATTAGGTTTTCATTCTTTTGTTCACACAACTGTCGTACACTATGGTGCTGTATCTTTCACTTTTCCAGACTGCTGCTGTTTCTCTCCAAAACTTGCTCTCTGTTGTACATCTTCTGCAAAAAAGGCAAAGATGAACTGTTTTCAGTCTCGTGCAATTTCCAGAAAAAAATATCATGCTGTAGGATTTACTGTACCTCTCTATCATCTAATCTGTCTCTTCCCCCTTTCCTTACAGGCTTCATCACTTTATTCATGTTCCAGAGTTCATGAATAAATAATTCAGCTATAAGCCCACTGATCTTAAGGTTGTTGATAATTACATCCAGGTAATTAAGCCTGTATGGAAGTTAAATGTATGAAACTGATATATTATTTTAGTAATGTATTGTCATAATAATTTCAGTTGTCATGATAATTGCAGTAATATAGCAAAACAATATAATGAAATGTTTTTATAATATACATGGGATATCTTATCGTCATCAACCCCCCTGCTATGGACCAGAACCGCCCCTCCCTCCCAAGGCTGTATATAGTGTATACTGCATATACCCACGTTTAACACATAAACTACACCAATGGATTTATTACAAATGTGTATAACAGAAAAGGGCAAGACTCGCGGTTTAGGTAACAGTATAGCTAACTTAATATCATGCATTCATCATGAATGAGCTGCCTGATATTCACATAATTTCGAAGACATACAAGAGTTAAATCACTTGTTTGTTTGCCTGTTTCATGTGCCGGATCAGAGTCTTGCCGCCCACTGCCAGCCACCACGACTGATGAATTCTCTCTCTTCTTTCTTCCAAAAAATCGCCTGATGTCCATTTTCTTATGGGACTGCTCAAAATAGTATTAGAGCTTTCATCTTATAAAACACACATGAGTCCCCGGTTCCATACAACTCCTCTCTGATTGGTCATAGTGTCGTGCCTGTGTTGTATTCACCGAAGCCGGGAAATGACAAAACTTTCTTCTTCTTTAATATCATAGGGTGGCTCAGTTAATGGAAATTTCTTCTTTCTCTGGTGAAAAAAATATCTGGGGTGTGATCAGAATCATTCAGGGCTAGAGCCAGGAATGCCCAGGCCAGGTGACGCCACTGGAGTCGAGGTATTTTATTTATTTTGGTTCAACTTTCACCTCTTGGATTAGACTGCTTTAAAACTGTCTCTCAGCATCTGTGCTGACCAATAACCATGATTTCAATTACTTCAGGCTCAATTGAGGAACCTGGCAGAAACGCCCTTTAAGTTTAAATCTGTTTGCAATTATGAACAAGCCACTGGCGATTGTCCTACGCATCAATAAACAAGATACACGGGATATGGAGGGGGGGATTGATCACAAGGTTTCTCTATATCTGCATTTACTTTTATTTGTCTCAAAGCCTGTAACTTCCCTATCAGGGGCTCTTTCTATTCTCTATAGTTTTAGTCCATTTTCAGGATACGAACTTAACTTAAACAAAAGCGACCGTTTTTTTTTTTCCAAATAACAAAGAAACCCTTAATTTAAGTTATACAAAGTTCCCATTCGAATAACCTTGGAATTTGTGTCACAATGAATTTTCAAAATGTATTTAAATCCAGCTTCCTTCAGTTATTTGATCAAGCCAAATTAATATTTTCTAAATGATCCCTCTTGTCTTTGTCTGGAAGAATTATTTAAGGTACAATGACTCAGCGACCAAAATTTCTTTATCTCTTTCAATCCATTCCTAATCGGATACCCAAGCAACTTTTTAAGGCTTTTCATTCTTTACTTACTTCCTTTATTTGTAGCATCAAACTGTTTCTGCTAAGGTAATCATTCCTTCAAAGCTGCAAACAGGTAAGGTTACTGGCTCCATTCAACTTTCAATTTTACTTATGGCCGGCAATATTATTTGCCTTTGTTAGGAACATTTCCATCTGAGCTCAGCCTGTCCATATAACAATGGAAGTTAGTACAAGTAGCCCAATCTCCTTGACACTCTTTAGGTGTATCTCTCCCTCTAAACTCCACCTCTCCAACTAAAAACCCAGTTGTTAATCAGTCAGCATTTCTAAAATTAAGCTAACCTGAATGTTTCCCAATGTAAGCCCGGTATGTGAGAAATGCAAGACTGCCCAGCCTCTTTACTTCATATGTATTGGCTCTGTGTCTCTTTATCCTAGTTGTGGTCTTTAGTCTTTCCAACTGTTTCTGAAATTCTTAGTTGTCTAAGTAAACCTAATCATCTAACAGGTATTTTTGATCATTTACAACGCTCAAACTTGCCCAGATCAGAGTTGGACATGCTAGCTGTCACCTCTTCATTGGCTTGTCAAGCCAGGATTTTCATTAAATTAAGAGATGCATCCTCTCCTTCTCATTCCCACTGGATCACACATATTATGACTTTATGCATCTGGAAATAATTTGTTTCACTATTAAGGGAATCGAAAGTACGTTTCATAAACTATGGCGAACCTTTATGACACTTTTTCAGGACTCAAAAAACTTTCTCTGAGTAGTATCCTGCTTTGTCTTTGCTCTTTTTTTTCTCTGTAGTTTGGACCATCAGTATCTTGACTTATATTTAGTTTTCTTCTTTAGGGTGCCTTTCATATTCTGATTATATTTCATAGCTTTTTGGTTTTTCATCTAGGTGCTTTTGTTTAATTTATTTAATTTATGTTTTTATTCCTGGCTTTTGTTTCTCTCTTGCTTTGTGGGTGGGTATGTTTGTTTAGGGTAAAAATATGTCTGGTTTTAACAGTCATTTTTCATATACAGTAAGCTGCAGTTCTTTAATAAAAAGACCCTTGAAAGACAAAAAGGGACTGTGTCATTCAGAGGGAAATCGGAGTATAGCCGTAGCCCATCTGCATCGAAAACAGTCAGTTAAGGTAGTTTAGGAATCTGATCTAAATGCCATCTGCATGGCCCAATGAGTCTTGATTTCATATGTACTGTATATAAAATATTGTTGCTAAACACAGATTTCTGGCTTAGGAGTAAAGAGTTCAGGGATATGTATTCTTATCTCCCAACCTTTAATTACTATATATACTTAAATCAATGCCCTATGAAATTACATCTTACTTATTTTCACCTTTTATTGATAGAATGGACTTTGATTGTCAAAACATCATAATCAGTGCAAGATATGTTTGAAACAAAGATTCCATGTTTCTGAAATTGTCTCACATGACATTTCGCTTATATTTTGTGCTAGTGTTTTTGGCTTTGCACCATGGTTGTCAAGAGGGAGGGAGGGACAGCCTCCTGAACTAGGCCAGTGGAGAGTGTGACATTTAAACTTAAAGGCTACTGGAATTCCTGCTCCTGCCTTGTGCTCTGTGACTCTTTGTCGGGTCCTCAGATCTGGACTCACTTGCGCCAAGGCCTCTTCCAGACTGTCTGGAGGCCCTAAAATGCAATCCCTTCCTGACGCAGCGTCTTTGAAATGTTCCAACTTTATTTTATTCAGTCTTGATCCCTGAATAGCCTCACTAGTGGCTGCAGCTAAAGAGCCAACTCATCTCACACTGAGAGGGCCGTGGGGAGGCCAAGAAAGAGAATCACATTGTCTCCTCTAATGGAGGCCGGGGACTCATGGAGTTCTGCCCGTATAGTGGTAAAGCAAGCATTCTTGAAGCCAGCCATTTATTCAGTCTAAAGGCTCATTTATTCTATCCCAAGGCGATGTTGTGAAAACATCTCTAATGATGGGGATACCCAGTGGGTTAAGATGTTGGAATGATCCTTCATGTCCTGTGAGATGTCTTAGCTTGACCTACTCTCTGACCCTAAGGGGCTGTGCTGCCTAGTGGAGCTAGAAGACTCATTTGACATAGCTCAAAGGCTGTCTTAACCCCCGTGGTTAACCCATACATCACAACTGCATATCCTCAAAGTGTCGGATTATCACACAGTGCTTAACTTTTTCTCTCCAACATACATTGACACTGTAGGGTAATGGATTGAAAGTTTTAGATCATTACAGTGGAAGCACTTGAGAGTTTTGGATGCAATACAGGTGGCATTTGCCAACTTTCCTTTTGAAGAAGCTCTTATTTCAGTTTGAGCTGTGGATTCTCAGAATCATTTAGAGACTTACTCCTACCATCAGGACATTAATACCCTAGAATGTTAAGAGCTGGTTGTATACTTTTCTTAAATGCTTGATCTTAGCTTTTTGCTGCACTAATGGAACTGCTCTCCTCCTAAAAAGGCAATAAGGATGGAAATATAAAAAAGATTCAAGAAAATCAGACCTTTTTCACTGAGCAGTTGAGAGGAAGAGAGACGAGAGAGAACAGAGGCTTGTGTTTTGCTTCAGGAAATATCAGTACAATTAAGGGCAGCATATCATTTACAAATCAGGCATTACATTTAGGATGCAGCGAGTCATAATAGAGAATTGTATTTCACTTTTGTGATAAGTGGAATGTCTCCCTGACTGGAGAGACACAATATGTACTGTATGGTGAAGCCCTTCCTCCCAGGTGTCATATTCAGTCATGTAGTACCAGATAATACATTAGTCATTCGGCCCTCTCTGTTCACCTAGCGAGTCCATATAAGTTGTCATGGACTGTATAGGTTTACCAAAGTGGATTTGTTAAACAGATAGATGTATTTTTTTATCAGTGTGATAAAAACAGACTTGATCCACTAAACAGATCAAAATATTGTGGCCAATTTCCATACTCCTTTTTTGCCCATACTTTGAGTACAAACTTGGTCCTCAAATCCTTAGCACAGTACCATTAGCACAGATGCAGCACAACACAACATGAACGACGGTATGCGCTGTGCTGGGGAGGGGTGTGAGCAGAGTGTACACAAACATGACTGAGACCGCTAACACATTTCTGCTGTCTCTGATTGGTTGTTTCTGACCAGGAGTGGTGTATTTCTGCAAATGGCAGTAGGAGCACTGGGAGGAGCCAGAAAAGCTTGTTTTTTCACACAGATTATCGGATTGTTATTAGATTATTATTTCCACCGTGGGTCTTGGGAAAGCTGGTGCCTATCTCCCTCAGTCGGAAGGCAGGGTACAACCTGGACAGGCCGCTAGTCCATCGCAGAGGCTAGTAAAGTGTGTTCTGAAAATTAACCACTGGCACGAGAGCATAAAGTCTAAATAAAAATGTAAAAAGTATATTGATTCTCCCATTAACCAATCTTCATTATTGGAAATGCCCTTCTTGGCTGTGATTTCAAAAACTATTGACATATTTTGAGGGAAAATATGTCAATAGTTTCAAAATTGAAACTAATGCTCCAAACATACTTCAAACGACTTCAGATAGCACTGGCTGCTTCATGTTTTCCACTTTGATTATACGCGATTTTGAACTACTTCCATGGATATTTTCACCAAAGTATTTCGCTTTGTGTAAACCTGCGGTTTCTTCCTAACAAGTCTGTTCTTGGTGTTTAGAGGAAACCTGAATGGAAAGGAGTGAACGTTAAACCATCTGTTCCAATCCTTTCATTTCATCTATTATTCTGTTATGCTATGTTATTAAGAGATGCACGTCAGACAAAGAATAAAGCATCATTGCAGTCCAAGATCTGTTCTAGGCACACGCTAGGAAAAAGTTGAGCAGACATCTTTTTTTTCAGCCAACCGAAGTAAAGGCTGTCCTTTATGTGTGACTGCAGCCACTGAACATCTTGGAAATTGCCAGTGTGAAGAAGAATCCTCTGAAAAGTCCTAGATTTCTTAAAAAATGTTGAGTGGATACTGAGAGAGACCTTTTCATCACCCTGTTTTAAAGGGTTCAAGATATAAAACAAGCTGGTAGCTATCTATGATTGAAGTGCCTTCTCTGCATTTAAGTGGGAAACATCTTCTACAGCTCCCAAAGAAATATAAAGTACAAGGAGGTAATAAATAAACATACACCCAGCAGTCAGTAAGTAATACATACTCATTACCCAGAATTACTTCTCTGCTTTAGAACTGCAGATTTAGTAATAACGGTGCACTGGGTCTTGGCATGCTGTTTTATTATAATTTATGATGGGTTCTTTTAACACATCTGCAGAAAACAGTTATACATCGCTGTAGTGTGTAGCTGCAATGCATCCCCAGAGAGCAATCTTAACTTAATATAAATCTGGCATGCTTTTTTTGCTGCTGGTGATGAATGTCCTCTGATCATGGATTCTGAAAGTCTCCACTTTGTGGTTAATCTCGGCGTAAAGGAAATATGAAGAAAAGCTGCAGAGCATGATTTGTTACCCGTTTTATCTACTGAGCCTGCAATATGGTATTCATACACCTGCAAAACTGGACTCATTTTAAATGACAGCTAAAAACTAAGCTTGCAAAATACTTTCTTGTGCACCCGAATGACAGATTCAGCATTTCTCAGACAGCCTCACTGGACACATTGCCAAGCTCTGATGGATAATTTCTGAGGCAGCCTTATCTGTCTTCCCTCCCTACCCTTCACAGAAGAGGAGAAAGTGGGAAAGAGACGACAGGAGATGACAGTAGGTGTGAGAGGAGGTAGATACATGTGGTGTGATCTGAGGTAGCTGTCTGCCATAGTCTGCTGCTTTGTCCTGCAGAGGCTGAAACAACACAGCCATGCTAATCTGGGTCAGCAGTATATACAATCTAGCAGCGTACACCCAATCACCGTTTGATTCTATTAAAAACAATGAACAGTTATTAATTTGCCATAGTCCTGAATGAATATTTTCCCTTACAGGTCTTCAATTTCTTACTTTGTGCAGTATAATTGCTCATTCCTTTGTCATAGTTGTTTCACTGTGTGTGTTTATAGTAAGCACTGCACTTGTTTTTCTTGCCAACAAAGGAAAAAAAATGCAGTGAAAGGGGCTCGCTGCCCACACAGAAGCTCAAGTGCTCATCTGTCACCGCTTGTTGCTCAACTGTTTGTGAAGCAATTTCCAAATTGTTTGTAAATCAAGATAGTTTTAAGAGGGACACACTGAAACTTCTCTGCCTTATTCAAATGTGTGTGGAGTGTGGTTGGACAAGAAACTAAATTTGTAACAGCCTCATAGCGGATTGCCCTTTTCTTTTTAGTGCACTAACATGGTTTACTGCATCTGTATAACTAAAAACAATCTAGTGCAGACAGTGCAATAATGCACTATTTAGATACTCTCAAAATGAGACAATAAGAGGTATATTATCAGGTAATATAGCAGTTTAATGCACTTTATAACCTACAGAAATTTGCATCTACTAAATTTTGCCAGAGGTAGTCTTTTTTTTATTGGAATTGATTATGTAACATTGTAAAAGGCTGACTTTAACCTTACCCTTTTACATGCTTCATTGCTAGAAAGAGATTCTATCCCAGCATAAAACCACAAAGATCTGACTTTTTCTTTGATGTATAGGTCATTGTGCCTGAGATTCCTTGAAAGCAAGCACAATCTTTTTTTTCTTCAAAAAAAGGAAGGAAATATTGTTAATAACTCTTTACTTTTTACCACGTTATTTTGCCTCTGTGCAGTAACCACACTATTAGGGGAGCTGTGGTGTTCTCCCTGTTTCACCATAAGATTTGATTATTTGGCCTTCATCAGCAGCTCTCATCAGGCAACAGAAGACCTCAGTATTAGCTGGGTAATATTCATTCTACTCATGCTCTCATGCTGTGTAGTGTGAATAACAGAGAAAATCAAGAAACTAGTAACAATTATGGGATAAATTCACTTAGGATTTCAGCAATTTTTGATAGCATGTGCTATCTCAGCATGTGGCATAAAAATTGTGAGGAGCAATGAACTTTTTATGTGCATTTGTAATCCAGTGAACAGGTCAGAAGATCCTGATGGGATTAGAAACACTGAATATAGACTTAATTTTTTAGGAGAGAATATTGACCCTTTCCAAATGAGTCATTGACTGACATAAGGATTTACAGGGGTTGGACAATGAAACTGAAACACCTGGTTTTAGACCACAGTAATTTATTAGTATGGTGTAGGGCCTCCTTTTGCGGCCAATACAGCATCAATTCGTCTTGGGAATGACATATACAAGTCCTGCACAGTGGTCAGAGGGATTTTAAGCCATTCTTCTTGCAGGATTATGGCCAGGTCACTACATGAGACTGGTGGAGGAAAACGTTTCCTGACTCGCTCCTCCAAAACACCCCAAAGTGGCTCAATAATATTTAGATCTGGTGACTGTGCAGGCCATGGGAGATGTTCAGCTTCACTTTCATGTTCATCAAACCAATCTTTCACCAGTCTTGTTGTGTGTATTGGTGCATTGTCATCCTGATACATGGCACCGCCTTCAGTATACAATGTTTGAACCATTGGATGCACATGGTCCTCAAGAATGGTTCGGTAGTCCTTGGCAGTGACGCGCCCATCTAGCACAAGTATTGGGTCAAGGGAATGCCATGATATGGCAGTCCAAATCATCACTGATCCACCCCCATGCTTCACTCTGGGCATGAAACAGTCTGGGTGGTACGCTTCTTTGGGGCTTCTCCACACCGTAAATCTCCCGGATGTGGGGAAAACAGTAAAGGTGGACTAATCAGAGAACAATACATGTTTCACGCTGTCCACAGCTCAAGATTTGCGCTCCTTGCACCATTGAAACCGACGTTTGGCATTGGCATGAGTGACCGAAGGTTTGGCTATAGCAGCCCGGTCGTGTATACTGACCTTGTGGAGCTACCGACGGACAGTTCTGGTGGAAACAGGAGAGTTGAGGTGCACATTTAATTCTGCCGTGATTTGGGCAGCTGTGGTTTTATGTTTTTTGGATACAATCCGGGTTAGCACCCGAACATCTCTTTCAGACAGCTTCCTCTTGCGTCCACAGTTGACCCTGTTGGATGTGGTTCGTCCTTCTTGGTGGTATGCTGACATTACCCTGGATACCGTGGCTCTTGATACATCACAAAGACTTGCTGTTTTGGTCAAAGATGCGCCAGCAAGATGTGCACCAACAATTTGTCCTCTTTTGAACTCTGGTTTGTCACCCATAATGTTGTGTGCATTTCAATATTTTGAGCAAAACTGTGCTCTTACCCTGCTAATTGAACCTTCACACTCTGCCTTTACTGTTGCAATGTGCAATCAATGAAGACTGGCTACCAGGCTGGTCCAATGTAGCCATGAAACCTCCCACACTAAAATGACAGGTGTTTCAGTTTCATTGTCCAACCCCTGTATATGTTTTTTTTCTTATTTCCATGTCACAGAAAAAAAGTGTCAAATCTGTTAAGGCAATTCAAAAGGGTATTTAGAAAAAGAATCGTCTGTCGAATGAAATCAAACATTTTCAGCAACATTGACCCCTAAAGAAGAAGAAGTTAGCTATTTTAAGTAGAGTGTATAAAAGAAGTCAGACTACACCCAGAAACATATGATGCTGTCTATAAGGAAACTGGATTTTCTACCGGATGTCCAGACATTTTGAGACATCGCAGTGAGTTAATCAAGCTCCAAAGGTGAGAGAAAGCCAGAATCCCAGCAGATAACAGGAAGGCTAAACAAAGTATAGCAAAGCTGTTCTATTTTATTCTTTTAAACATGTTATTGACTAAACTAAATTTGGAAATGTTGGCATGATTTTTGGATACTCAGGGGGAAAGGAAGGATCTGCATTCTCATAAAAAAAATTAAAAATCTCTCTTGACTCAGGCATTTATATGGATAATCTTTTATCTGTGAGAACAGCAGGCAGAAAAATACTCTCAGGGCATTGCTATATAACTATATCTATATATTTATCTCTATTTCTCTTCGCTTGTTAGATTTATCTTTGCACATGTCCTGCCTTGCTCTCCCTGGCCATTTATCATCGTCGTGGGTCCAACTGTAGGCTCATCACTTCTTGGCTGTTGTGGCTTCTAATCTTTCCACTTTCTTCTTTCCATTAGTACATCATTACATCTCCCTTCTTTGCTTACCGAACAAGCCTTTAGGCTTCTTCGTCAATCAGGAGAATTTCACTTACTTGTTTTCTCTCTTGATGTTCCCAGTGGACTTCTTTTTACCTCCAGAATTTCTTGATGGGATCTAGGATGAGGTACACCCTATTTCAACCTTGTGGTTTGCATATAGTGATAATTCCAGTTTCTGAAGCTGTGACCTTATCAACCAAGAGAAGAACCTAAGCACAGACACCAATTATGGGTGTGACCATAAAAGGAGAACTATTAACAAAGGATTGCTCTACAGACATTTCCTCCTGATAACTAATGCTCATTTAGAGAAAAAAAAATCTGAGGCTATTGAAAATACTCCATAAGAACAGACCGGGTTTAGGATCAATAGATTGAGGACCTGCATTCAAGAGAGAGGCGATGAGTGAGTGACAGTGACATAAAAAGCATGTTTGATGTTTCTGTCAACACTCAAGTAAAAGTATTTCCTCAAGAGCTCCTTTCTAGGGTTCATGTCCACCCTCTCTCATCCCTTTTGCGGTCTGACATATTGAAAGAGTTGGAGCATAGAAAGACATGGGTGAGGGGAAGACAGAGAAAAGAAGGTGGCCATTAATACTGAGGGAATTGATCAACTCAAGTCTTCATGGGTTTGCCTGTCTGCAAGTGACTGTAGTGAGCTCATTATCCATCTCTGCTCCAGGTAATTACTGACTTGTTTTGATCGAAAAGCATTTAATTAGTTGCTCATTAGCATTGTTTAATTAAACTCACCACATGCCTTTTATAACTCAGGAGTTTTCTTTCCCTACTTCATTAGTTGATGTTGGAAAGGGTTTATATTGGGTTTGAATCAAAGTGTGTAGGCATGGGCAGGAGCACTGTGTGTTTAACCATCATTTGCATTTAGCAATAACAAAGAATTTTTGTATGGTTTTTCCATGTTTTCTTTACTTGAGATACAGTGATGAGACATAACAATATGACCACTGACAGGGGAAGTGAATGATGCCAATTTTCTCTTTATCTTTGCACCTTCTTGTCAATAACATATATTAGGCAGCAGCATTTTGTCTTCAAAATCCATGTGTTAGAAGAAGGGAAAATGTGCAGTGTTATTGTACTGGTTAGACAACTGGGTTAGAGCTCCAAAACTGGTCAACAGTGGGCACTATGAGGATTGGTCCAAGGAAAGAACAGGAACTGGCAACAAGGTCATAGTTCATTAATGCATGTGGGTAGCAAGGAATGGCTGACAACCTACCGTAGCTCAAACTGCTATGGATTAACATGCCAAAATACACCGTTCATCTCTGTGAATTGCTATAAGAGTTAAGACAGTATTGACTGATGTCTGTAGCCTCTTTTGGCAAGATGATACATTCTGATCACAAAGCAAAAATGCTTTAGTATTAAATTGAGGAGCATAACAATCAGTTAAAGATGTTGATTTGGTCTTCAAATTCTCCAGATCTCAAGCCAGTTAGGCTTCTGTGTGATGTTCTGGACAAAAAGGTCAGACCGCTTACCTCTTGGTGCCAAATACCACAGCTCAAGGAGTCTCTATGGGGAACCAGACACTATTAGGCAGGTGGTCATATTGTTATATATTATGCCTGGTAAGTGTATAGTTGGGTGTTTGAAGTCAGTGTTCGCTCTAAAATATAACTGTACTACTTTGTTTTTATTGTAAACAGACATGATTTAACAAATTGAGGGCTTGTGTCTGAGAAGCATTTCATGTGTCAAAACACCCATGTCAAAAGTTGTTTTAGACAGTGACGTAAAGGTGTGCTTAAGTGGCTGGAATGGTGAAGAGGCTGATGACTTAAAGAACTTTAAAGTGGGAGAAAGTGTGAGAAAATGTTCAGGCCAGACAATTTTAAAGAGGCTTTTGAATGGCTGAGCTACAGAGTTGAGGAGCTGGACAAGACATAAACAGGACAGGAACAAGAATGCCAAATGGTAAAGACAAATGCTTAGCTTTTTTGTTCGCCTTTTCCTTCTCTTATTTTTTTCTCATCTGTCATTGTATTACCTTCTATTTCAGACTATTTACTTTATTCATGTTCTTTAAATTCCTTCATGTCACCGTACCTCTTTCATACTGCATTCATTATGAATTCTCTCCTACATATTCAATGCAGCATCTAAGCTTTTTTCTTTCTCTACTTTTCTGTCTTTTTTCTTGCCTCTCCCACTGAGCAACAGCTGACATACTATTCTTCCAACTGAGCAGTTTATAGGAGGTGTGATTATGCGTATGCCTGTGTGCATCAGCATATGTGACAGTGCATATATTTGTTACCACATATGTGTCTGTTCACACGCTGGGATAGTGCAATGACTGAACAGTCTTAGTTTTGTTTTCTTAGCACGTCCTGGCGTAGTGTGACAGTGAACAAAGTGTCAGTGTGTGAGGATAGACTGAAAGCCAGCCCAGAGTGTCATAGCATAAAGCAGATCTGAAGCTTGGGACGATAGCTATCAGTCCCTGTCGTGAGGACGTTTCAAAGTAGACCACATGAAGAGACAAGGGGAAGCCAGTGGGGATGTAAGGATAGGAGGTGGTTAAAGCAGACTTTGCCTGTTTGCCTGTTAGTTCTGTCTGGGCATCACATTACAGCATGACTGACAGACATGAAGAGATAGTGAGCAAGCACCTTTTTTCTAACTAATTAGTGATGGTTTCTCTCAATTGCATTTTCAGTTTAACTGAGACTGATTCTGCAGTTCTGAACCTCAGTATCAACACATCAAGTTAACCACAATCAGCAATAGTGATTTATATACAGTGTTAAAAAAACAACCTTTTTCTCAGTGTCTTGCATTAAATCAGACTAAACCTGTTGTTTGTCAGGTCGGGTAGGAATACCAAAAATATTCCCCATTTGCTAAATTCCAAAATAATTAGTGGTACATTTTTTCTTAAAATTTTTAATGAAACATGTTCTTTATAAAACAAATGCTTTGCTATGGCCACTCTAAAACATTAGCTTTGTCATTTATAAGCTACTTTGTAACTTTGACAGTATGGTGGAAGTCATTGTTCCTTAGAAAGACCTATTTGTGCATAAGCTTTAACTTTATGATTGATGTCTTTGAGATGTTGCTTTAATATTTCCACCCAGTGCTCTTTCCATGTGAAGCCATCTCCTTTGTTAAGTGCACCAGTCACTCTTGCAGCAAAGCACCCCAACAAGATGATGCTGCAACTCCCATACTTCACATAAGTGAATTTTCTCAAGCTTGCAAACTTCCCACCTTTTCCTCTGAATTTAGCAAAGTCATTATTTTTAAACATTTCAATTTTAGTTTTATCAGACCACAGGGCATGCCTACAAAATTAAAACGTTTGTCCCTCAGTGCAACTGGATTTTTTTGTCAATTTTGGAGTAAGGCCTCTGTGAGTGGTTTTCAGCCCATGTTGATACAGGACTCGCTTCAATGTGGATAGTGACATTCTCTTGCTTAGTTCACCTGGCACATTCACAATGTTTTTTTTTTTTCCTTTCCCTGGTGTTGATACATTTTGCACTTCAAAGCAATTATCTCTGGGACATGGAACCCAGCTCCTTCCTGAATGGTAGGATATCTGAAATTCCTATGGTGCATAATTGCTTTAAAAGATGGATGTGGCACGTTCAGCCATATTGAAATTGAACCCAATAATAAACCAGTCTTGTTCTGGTCCACAGCTCTGTTAATCATATCTAGCCTGACTTCTTTGATGTTTTTTTTATGATGTCATACAAGGAAGTACTATGTTTGAGGTGTTGTCAAAAATGTGTCTCCATTTAATTCAAATGTTGTGAATTAACCTATAAGACCCTTAGAAAGCCATGACATCTTAATCATCTGGACTTTCCCAGTATTGTTCCCATATGTTGTTGTCATTGTGTATATTGGCTTGGTCCATAGAAGATGGCTGTGTCAGTTCTAAACTGGAAACAATCCTGGGATGGAAAGGTCAAACCCGGCTTTCCCAAAATGTGCGAAGGCATAGTAGAATTAATGTATTTAAACCTTTGACCTCTATTTAAACCTTAGTTCTCTAAGATAATCTCATATCATTCTAACTTATTGCAAGTAGAAATAAAAAAGAAAAAACATTTAAATTGAATGCACATGACCAACTTTCTCAGTACGTTTTGCACAACTTGCTGTTCTCTAACAAGGAGCTTAACAACAGGTGTGTGATACATAAATCGACAATAAATCGAAATTTCCTGTATCAATCAGAATTTGTATTTAAAGAGTCCTCCTCATCATGGTGTTGACATTTTGACGACAACTAACAACTGATCAAGTACCTCGCCATTGTGAGGCTTCAGTTAGGATGTTCTCAGACGGAACTGGCTACTGAGCTTAGGGTGTCACAGACTGTCATCAGCTGGTTGAAACAGATATAGAGAGATTGGAAGAGTCACAGAAAGGCATAGAAGTGGATGTCCTTTGCCCACATCCCACACTGATGATTGCCTCATTGTAAACAATGCCTTGTGGAACCGGATGATGAATTCCACTCAACTCCAGGCTCATTTAAGGGAGGCAAGAGGCACACAAGTGCCATGTCAGACCATTCGAAACTGTTTACATCAGGGTAGTTGGCACGCTAGATGACCTGCAAGGGTACCTGACCACACCGCCAGGCACAGGCATCATCATCTTGCATGGGCCAGGGAGCATTTATGCTGGACGAGGGACCAGTGGGCCTCAGTGCTGTTCCCTGATGAAAGTCAATTTATGTTGAGCAGAAATGATGGCCACCAATGATTCTAGAGATGTCAAGGAGAGAGCTATGCATCACCCAATGTTGTCAATAGAGGAGCCTTTGGTGGTGGTGGTGTGTGCAGGTGTATCTAGTCAACACAAAACTGCCCTACACTTTGTGAATGGTACAGTGACAATACCATACTACCTGAATAACATCATTTATCCAGTCATTGCTCTTAAAGGACGACAATGCTCCAGCTTATCGACGTTGCATCATGGGAGAACGGCTGCTGGAAACTGGGGTGGCTCGGATGGAGTGGCCTGTACTTTCTCCAGATCTGAACCCCACAGAAAACCTATGGGATCAGCTGAGTCATGGTCTAGAGGCTCGTAACTCTGTACCCCAGAAACTCAAAGACCTAAGGGCCGGTCTACTTTCATGATATATTATCACTGTAGCGTGAGCTTGCTATGTTTTCCTTAACTCTCACTTAAAAGCCAAGAAATCCTAACTTTTTGTGAGTAGTGTGTTTATGTTAACCCATAAAAAACAAAACCTGTATTCCTTGAATTACATTAATGTTGCCTTCTCATCTTAATTCCCATTCACATTGCCTCTGGCTGTTTAGCTTATGTGAAAACTATTGAATGTTTTTGTTTTTATTTGCTTATTTTCTCCTGTCATTAGAGATTAGGTCACCATAACCCCTCCAGCAGTGGCCAACAATGAGCCATGGCATGCAATCCTCAGCTTTGTGGTTGTACATTGCTGCAGGAGTACTAATATACAATATTGAATTACCCTGTATTAAGTCTCTACTGTTTAGCTTTGAGATAGCCATTATGATCCCCCACGCAGCAGCTGACTTTCCTCTCTCATCCCTCTCGATCCCTTTTATTTATATACATTAAGCTACCATCTACTCAGAGTTGAATTAAATCTTTGAACAATCTCATCACTCTTTGCTGTGCTTTGCTTTTTCTTTTTTGCAGCACATTTTTCAACATTGCTTACCACTCCCACATTGGAATTTGCCTTAATAGGGCAAAGGAGCAGAAAACCAATAGAGAGTCAAAGGTATTTTGAATTCTTCCTGATAGTGAAAGGGGTTCTCTTTTGCTGTGGTACAGAGAGAAAGCTACAGACAGATCTAGAAACTGGAAGTCCCATCGAGTTGTTAGGGAGTGTTGGAAATATGCAGAAATAAGTCTTTGGGTAAAGAGACGGGCTGCATGTTCAGCATAGCCACTGAGCGGAGAAAGAAAAACAGCAGCATAGCTTGTGCATGTGCAGATGCACATGTAGACAAACATACTGATGTGTATGAATACATGTCAGCTGACCAATTTTTTTTCCTTTCACTTGCTCTCCAAGTCTAATGTAAAGATGAGCTCACAGGTTCAAACTAATTCAGCAGGCCACCTCCTATACTGAGAGAGGTAAAGCCAAGAGATAAGTTTGTAAAGGGCAATAAAGACGAGAAGCGTAGACAAAAAAACTATAGATTTCTTCATATGTTTAAAACAGGAAAATACACATTGTTCGGAGAGCGTTGTGGCCGACCTTCACGTGCCCTGCTGCTTTTCTTTTATGCGAAGAACTGATTACCCAGTGATTTTCAGTGGGAAAAATGAACTCACTGATGCATTGCACTAATTTCATTTAACATGAAAAAACCAAAAAGAACAGTTCCCACTTGCCATGGGCAAGGTGAAAATGCAGGGGAGTGTGGGGTGCTGTCTGCGGGGGGAAACATGGTGTCAGCACTTTGTGTTGAGTGGAGTGAGAATAATAGATAAGCCGGGAGCCATCAATTAATTTCTCCACATATTAATTGTTTTCATTTATTGCTACATATCTTGAACTCCAGTCTTAATTGTGTCTTGGACTCTCCAGAGAATTTTTTCTGGAGAAGTTGTTGCCACTGTGTTGCTTTGGATGGTAAAACATGTGTGTGTAAGTTTCAGGAGCCAGATCCCAGCATTGTGCAGGAGGCATCAGGGTTTTTCTTGCACCATCAGCACAGCTTCGCAGTGATTTGTACAGCAGAAAGAGTTAAGATGGCCGTGCTCTTGACTTCGACTAATCCTATTACTCGAGAGTGGTGCTCTTAGAGGGCTTCAACCTCACATTTATTGGCAATCCTTTGCCGTCATAAAGCCTTTTAGCCTTTGGCTGGGCCATTGCACTTATAAATCTAGCCGATTTCCTGATGTTTGTGTAGTTGCAATTTTACTTACAGACATTTGTATGCTTACCTTTTCCATCTCTCTTACAGTGCATCTATCACTCTGCTACAAGCTTTCAACCACTTCTAGGATTTTAGGTTATTTTATTGCTTGACATGTAGTTGTACAGTTTTAATAACACAATCCTGACAGAAAACAAGTAAAAGTCAAATGGAAACAAGGCCCAGAAACAAACAGTACTGGCTTTAATGCTTCTAATTTCCTCCTTAGCTGATCTCTAAACGCTTGTGCTTTGTCACTGCCACTGAACCACAGAATAAATTCACTATTTCACCTCCCTCTGCCTCCTTCTTCTTGCTCTCTAATTCATTTAATTTCTGCCTTGGTTGGTTCGTTTTCCACCTCTTCTAAGTACTGGCTTTTCGAGCGCCTGACTAACGCTGCTTGCTGCTCCGTATTCTGGGGCCGTCGTGTCTCTGGTGGAGAGTGATTGTGCCGGTGGCAGGGAGGTCAATTGGAAGAAATTGCGTTGCAGCCACCGTGGAGCTGAGGCGAGGGAGAACAAACTGGATATTAGCCCAATCCTTGTAGGCTGGCGTGTTTACACCATCTATCCCAACCCCCATTCCCCCACCAACAGACACACACGCTTGCATTCCCTCACTTTGGTTCTGTATCTCCCTTTTAGAGAACCTTCAGTGGTCTTTGAACACTGTCTTACGTTTAAACACATATCCCATTTCACATGTCTAAATAGACATTCAGTGATTGTGGTGACCCCACATAGCATTCTGGCAGCCTTTTGAGTGGCCTGCAGTCTTGTTAGCCAGGCCTGCAGGGCAAAGCCACATAGCTCAAGGTTTCTGTCTCTTGGCCCTCGCAGAACCTAAAGATTCAAAAGTGTAATTTTTTACTTTTGGTGGCAAATTTCTTGCTGTCTGCTCACTTTGTTCTCTCCCCAGGTGACAAAAACACATTTCAAAAAGGTGTTAGTGAGTTCAAAGGTGTTTTGTCTATTGTGTTGCACTGTAAGTTGAACGGAGGTTGGTTTTATTCTGTAAGTTTAAGTAGAGAAGAGTCTCAGTAGATGAAAGTAGTGTCTGTGATAAATATCTCAGTGAATTTTTACATTGGATATTAGCGTTCCTTTGACAAAGAATCCTGTATACCATTTACAGGTACATCAAATAGTTTGGTTGCAATTTAAAAGTTAATTTATTGTAGTGGTTCAAATCAAAAGATGAGACTCACATGTTATATATAGTCATTACAGACAAGGTGAAGCATTTCTAATAATTATTTTTGGTAACTGTAATGATTATGGCCTATAGTCAGTGAAAATCAAAAATTTGGTTTCACAGAAAATTTGAATATAACATGATCAATAAAAATTATATTTAATACGTAAAGTTATCTAATGGCCATGTTATAGCACATACAGTCATGGAGAATACTGCTAACCAGACAGTTGTCCAAGCAGCAGAAAGTGGTTGACTCTCTCCGTGAGGAGAAGACACAAAAAGTAATTGTTAAAGATTCTGGCTGTTCACACAGTGCATATTAATGGGAAGTTGGAATGGGAAAAGTGTGACAGGAAACGGTGCACAAGCAGCAAGGATAACCACAACCTTTAGAGAACAAACATTTGCATAGTTAAACATGATGAATACGTCAGCTGCACTACTCTTACCAAGACTTTTTATCATTGTGGGTCTACCAAATGAAGTCTCACACATGCCAAGTTGAGTATTGTAGTAGTATTTGTTCTATATAGAAAATTTCCAAAAAACAAGGTTTACCTTTGCCAGTTTGAGAGAGCACTCCCTGTTTTTTTTAGCAATTAGCTGGAAAAGTTCAGTATATCTGATTAAAGCACCTAATATATCACGATTTTACAAACAGCACAAAATCCGGGCCATTTCTGCCAAGAGAAGGAGGCTGTGTGCCACCCGTTCGATCAGTAAGCTTCATACACATTTTAATGGAGGTTGGCAATGGCTGAGACCTTTTGTTGTTGTGATGAGTAATTAACAATGGCCTACAAAGATGTTGATGTGAATATTTAATAGTTACAAAGCAGGGCAGTGAACAGACAGCGTTAAAATTACAACACATGTATAATTCATACTTGCTGACAGTGATTGGACTAGCTAGCATTTCTTTTTTCTTTTTGTGCACCTTCTAACTCTTCTCTTTCCTTCTCCCTCTATTTCCCATAGCCCGTTGGTCTTTCCATGTACAGAGGAAAATTTAATGTGAAGTGCCACTTCATATCTCGTGCATTTTATTCTTGGTAATGATTGGCTTGAATGTACTGTAGAGCAGAGAGTTCAGGCTATGGTTGTAACAGACTCAGCAATGATCTGGATGATGGATTACTCGAGAAATGGCTCTAATTCTGATTCACTTACAAGAATGGTTTTGTAGGATAAGATGTGACCTCTAATGTCTGTTCACACTATCTTTGTTAGTCTATACAGGTCCTAGCTTCACAACTCCTAGAGTACCAGGCCTTTCCTCTGAATTTCTCAAGTCCAGCATTCATCCTCACCCTGTTACCTCTTTGTTGCTCTCTTTCTTTAACCCCACCTTTTTCCATTGCTTGCTCTGACTTGCTGTTTGCTGTGGCTCTCTTATCTCTGTGCCCCCACCATCTCCATCATTTCCCAGTCCAGGAGCACTAGTACAGTCTCTTGTTTACAGAACTTTCTCCAGCACACTTTTTCATATAGGTTTTGGAATATATTTCACATGTTTAGATGATTTATCTTCCCTTTTCACTCAGTGGTTCGACAGAATAACACTTGCATTTACCCTCCTAAAGCTGGGCAGAGTGAGCCAGGTTCAAAGACCAGATTTTACCTGATTGGTTTCCACCAGGCTGCTCACACGTACAACACAGCAAATGCAGAAAATAGAGTAAGATAGATGGAGTGATTAGAAAAGAACATAAGGTTTGACATTTATTAGTTGCTTCCTAGTTCACATATTTTTTCATTTCCTTGATGCTCGGATCTTGGTTTCACTTTTTTACAACTAAAATTGGTTGCCTTGTTGCACAGCATCTCTTTCACACTTATATGTTTGCCCTCTCTTTCTCTTTTTTTCCCAAGCCTGTAAGAGGAAGTAAATAAATATTGATTTGAGCCAACTGCTAGCTGGGATCCTATTGTGCTAACTGTTCCCTTTTGTCGATTGTCCCTGCTGTATTGCTTGCACATGTTTCATCTAACAGCAAATTCAATATGCACTGTTACAGAGGTAGGAAATACAAATAATCATGTCGTGGTGTTTCATGTTCATTTTTCATGGTTGTGTTTTTGTCTTCTCGCTGGAATGAGGAACGTGAAAAAACATTTTCTTATTTTTGGTGTATTGCGATCTTTTTCTCGGTAGTCATCTCAATAGTAAGAGTTTGGCCTAGCTTCTGCACAGGAACACCTTTTATGTGCTAAACAAAAATTTAATTATTTATTTTCTGAACCATTTTTTTTATTGGAAATAAAGATGCTATCATTATTAATATTTTCTTAGTTAGCATGGGGAAAACTTTTTTTGTTACCACAATATACACTGATCTGGCATAACATTACATCCACAGACTGTTGAAGAAAATAATACAGATTATTTCATCATCATGGCACTTCTAACAGGGTGCGGTGAAGTTAGCCCTACCACACTCTGAAAACCCGTTGTAGATCATGTACACTCTTTAATGGAAAATGTACTTCACTATGGGTGTGGCCATCAGGGAATATATTTTAGCAAAAAAAATGCACTGTGTCTTATGTAAAATTGTTCAGGAATTGTTTGAGGAGCATAATAATGAGTTTGAGTTACTGATTTAAGCATTCCAATCGAGTATCTCTGGGATGTGCTGGACAAACTAATCACAGGACTTAAAGAATCTGCAGATAACAAACTAGTGCCTACATCAGTACACCTTCAGGTGTGAAATGGAGGTGGACCAAAGAAACCTTACATTTTTACAAACGTATTTCCTTACACAGTAAAAGTGATCGAACACAGTTATTTAATGTACATCCAACTAAGGAGTTGTGTCGACATAAACAAATGTACAGACGTTTTATGTTGAGTGTGCCGATGTGCATAATGTGGTCATTAAATCAACAACACCAACACACGTGTTTCAGTTTATTCTTTCCACATGAGGCAGAATCCTAATTTAATCTGCTGCCTCCCTGGTTAGCCGCATTTGCTAATGCTAGTACCAGGCCTTGATGTAGCTTGACACCACTGTGTTCAAGATACAGCCTGTTTGTAGGCTGTTACTAGGTTTGCGTTGTGAGATAGTGAGCCACTAGGATCTTTGATGTGGGGTTTATGTCATGGGTGTTTCGGTGAAAGTGAGTCGAGAGTTTTAAAGGAGGTTAGAGAATGGATGATGTTTGGCGTCATAAGCACTCTGGGGAAAGCTTGGTGACCAGAGAGATAGCAGCTTCATTAGAGTTTTCATTTAATTTTTAATCAGCGAGTTCAGTGAGGTAATAGAGCTAAAGTAACAGTTATTAATAGAGACAGCTAGTGTCCACCAGGATCTGGATGTCGTACAGTCACTGCAGAGGAGCAGGTGGCACAATCTGAACCTAAACAAAAGTTAATTTAAAAAAAAAATCTTAGTCAAAAATAATCAACCTATTAGTTGGGAATCTAAATAGTTGATGTTGTGTACTCAGCTTGAAGGGGTGAGTCATCCTTGTTATGGTGTCAACACTGTCACCTTTGCTTTGGCAGAGACACAAGACAATACTGACCCAGCACTGGCCTCAGTGACACACTAATAATCGAGACAAAGAGACAATGGGATCAGACGATTATTGATGGACTCCTGTTAGAAGAGAAGGCATCATTAGACATTGAGTCACTGACCTTGGGGTAAAGGAATAATAGCCCTGGTTCAGTGATTAAAGCAGGCTCCTAACCCCTCCACTTATACTTTTATGAAAAGTGCCCTGCATATTTAACTAAAACTCAGCAAATTAGGCTGTCAGGGTCAGAAATAAAAGCAAGGAACACCTTATGTACCTTTGTGGATAATTTAAATGCCCTGATGTCAAGATTCCAACAGGGAATCATCAGTGCTATCACTTATTTGCCTGTTCGGAAAAAAAAAAGTATCTCAAAGCATTCTGTTTTTGTTATCCTCTAAATAACACAGAAAGACTACAGCATAATCCAATACACTTGTGATTTCACCTTGAATCTAACAATCTCTCTCTTTTTTTAAAAAGTTCCTCAAAAGTTAACATGCTGTTTACTGTTATTGTCTTAAGCATGCAGGACTGCCCAATGACCACTGGAGTTGGGGACTAGTCCCCCAACGATCCTTTTTATTTTTCTATCAATATCAGAATAGCGAAAAAGAAAACTATGTTGACTTGAGGAGAAAAAACTGTTAATCTTTGACTCATTAGGAGAGCACCTGATAATATCTCATGGCTAGATTTGAATGGTCAGATACTCAGAGCCACTTCCCATTTAAGATAGACTCCAATCATTGAAATATGTTTTTGCCTGATAAAGTCTGTGCCCAATATGTTGCTGAATAAATTTTGTGGGAATTTGGTTTTTTAAACATATGTTTTAGAATTTTTTCTGCTAATCAGCATCTGGCTTTGCCTGGCTTGATTGTAAAATGTGTACGTGTGCTTGTTCATGTGCACATGGCCATCTGCGTGCACATGCAGTAATGGAAGGCTGAGGACTGATTGCCCTTAAGTTGATAGAAGCAGATCTAAGGTTCAAGTGAGTGATGTTTTCTGCCTGGCTATGACTGTAGAACAAGCATAGACTAGTAAACCTCACATGCTTTGGCTGCTATTCTTAGCCTTAGTGTCAACATAAAATCGACAATATTAATTCATTCCAAATATTGGTTTTCCTGCTCATTACAGAGCTGGGTGCTCTACAACTGAACCCACTGCAGTCCTTCAGGATAGAGACAGAAGTTTGTGTTTATGTGTCCATCAACCCAACTACACTACAGTGTCTTTGGTTTTGTCTTGCTTTCTTTTTTTGGAGCTTAAGTGAACATTTTGTCCCTATGCAATTGTTTATTCTTAAGGACATAAGCAACAAAATAGTGGTTTTGACGGATTCGTATGATTATGCCAAATTGCATGGACTTTTTTGTGTCTGTTTTGTGTCTTTAGACAAGAGCCGTGACATCCTCACTAAAAGAGTCGTTTCTCTCTTAGCCTTACTGGAGGAATAGTAAACAGGGAACGAGAGGAGGACTGCGCATTGTGAAATCCCCATCTGCTGTAAAGTGGGGCGCTGACACTTTCAATCTGTTCTCTTTGTGTTTGTCCCTCCTTCACCATGCTCTCTATCCTCTACATCATTGCTCTCATTCTTAATCCTGCCTCCGTCTCTGCCTTTTGTTCTTGTGGGTAAAACCTTTGCTTTAAAAAGCAGTGATAGATGTATTGTAATGGCATTTGTCACACTGTGGCTTTTTAAATCTTCCTAATGTTTTGAATATATTCTTTGTGGGTCTATCTATGATGTTCCCTCTGCTGATTGTCATGTCTGATTGTCATTTTATGGCAAGGAAGTTTTGTGTTTTTTTACGGAAGGTTTCCCATACTGTAATAATATTGTGGTTATGCAGTTTTTCTTGTTGGACCTTGGGAATCTTTTAGCTCTATGTGGATATTAAACAAACTAAAATAGCCACTTCCTTCTGGGACACAGGGTCAAATAGTGGAATTGTTTTCCTGTTTGAATTTTAAGCAACTTACTCTTTTACAATGGTTAGAAACACCATGAACAGCACTGAAAATATTTTTTTCCAGCCTTGCCATGAGTGGTAATTGTTTGTTTTAGGAACAGAGTCCAAGACAAGATAAATGTGTAAGACCAGTCACTGTAAAACAGGGTTTTACCATGATTTGAATCCAAGACTAAATGATAATGAACTAGATATTTTAGACTGACTGTAGCTAATTGCTAATATAAGACAGTCCTTGTGTGTATTCACTTAAAAATGTAGATTCTTACCTTGATTCTGAGATTTCCATAAAGATAACAACATTTAAGGTGAAAACCATTCTAAGTAATAAGAAAGCAACCATTAAAGGAACTATGAGCGAGGGGAGAGAAAACTACAAACACTAGGAGGCAGGAGAGAGAACTAACATCAGATTAAATGAAGGAATAAACAAAAAAAAACTACTAAGCCCAAAGAATAAAGACACCCAACTGAAAAGCAAACAAACACAAAACCAAATGGGAGTCCAAAATGTCCGACCCCGACATCACCCCCCATAAATATGGCTGTTTATAAGGGTGTTATAAGGGGGTTATACGTTTATATGGGAAAGGACTTGCTGTTTTACAGCACATATAGACCAGTGTAAAACATCCTTTTAGATGCCACAGCATACCTAGTAATATAACAATCAGTGTGGTAGTTAATGTAGGTCACAGGTTATTTTATAGGTTATTTTATGAAATGCTTCTTCTAACTTTTTTTTTTATTTTCAGCAAGTGTTCTTCCTGTGGTATTTTATGTCTTTGCAAGAAAATTCTTTACTTTTTCTCATGTGGTAAGCAAGCATTAGAGAAGTTCATTTAATTATCAACCTTTTAAGCTCTGTTGGGTCAGAAAAACTGTTATATTACATCCAATCAGTATGGTATGGCAAATGAATTTCTTCTCAATTTACTGGTCTAAATGCAATTTCCACACATACACAGGTGCATAATACAACTCATGGCAATTATTTTGACATTTTGACTTCCTTCTGAAGAACTTGTTTATGGAGGGAATCAAGTGTGGAATTGAAATATTAGACGGTCAAGACTATTTGGGATTTATAAACAGGACTTGATTTTGTCCACCTTTCACAATTAAAATAAATAATAATAATAATAAAAAAAAACTTAAAGATGAAGGGTTACACATGAAAGAGGAAGTGAGATGATGCTATAAAGGTCATAGAAGCAGATTAATGGAAAAAATTCTAACTTTTCTTGAAAGATGCGTACCATAACCTACATCTATCAAACTGGGGGGGGACCTCAAATCCTTCATAGACAGAGGACACCATGAGGCATAATATTTAGATTTTTTACATATTATTACTAGTGGATAAAATAAAGTTTAAGTAAGACCAAAGACACAAACATGTTAATACAGTTTCCAACCGAAAACACATTTTTCTCTGTGGGACAGTCCTAAGGGAGAGTAACTGTAGGTACAAGCAGGGCAGGGGAGGCCAGTGGAAAGGAATGAAATGAAGAAAAATGTAGCAAACAAACAGAAGACTCTGAGTTATTTAGAGCTGAACAGGGCCACGTGGTTCAAGCCAAGTACCTCCAGCTGCCCTTTCTCAGAGCTCCACCTGCTACAGGGACATAGTGCCCATGTTCTCAAGTTGCCCTATATGCTTTTCTTAAAAATCGTTTTCAGTCACTTTGATGGAGAAATTAACCAAAAACCAATAAAAAGTGTAGTTAGAATACTCTGTAATACAGATGAGCAAAATAGTATTAGGAAAAATATAACCTATACAATCAGAAACATTCTCACTCTATTTCTTCCCTTTGGATTAATGCATGCCACCCTGCAGTGTCCACGTGCCTCTATAGGGAAATATCCTGCGGGTTTGAGCGGTACTGCTCTAGAAATAAAGAATTATTAAACAAATACTGACTTGAAAGTCCAAAAAACTTTTTCATCCTAATAATTACTCCGCACCTTTTGAGCATTTTTACAATCACACTGCGGCTGCTATTCAAGGGGGGGCATTTACTATTTTACCACTCTCTTCTTAGCGTACCATGCTCCTTTGTATGTGGTACTTTAAAGAGCAACACAAAAACGGTGTTGCAGAAATGTCAAAGCCATTACTGTATCACTCACACAGCCTGCTCTTTACTTTGCTCTTTTCCTGCTATAAACTTGCATTTCTTTAGAAGGGCTCACCACTTTGCATGCATTCAAGTCAATTTGTGCTTTTGCCGCCCCCACTTTTTTTTTGAGCCAAAATTTGCTTAAATAAAAGGGTTTATTAGGTTTTACAGCCCCCCCCCCCCCCCCCCCCCCCCCCCACATTTCTATTTTTTTAATTTCAATGTTGAAAACTTCCCAAAACGGGACTATTTCGCTAACAGCAAACAGTCTGTGTCAGTGGTCCTAATCCACTGTACAGATGATGGAGGATTCACTAAGTAATTCACCATCATTCATTGTCATGTCTTGCCACAGATTCTCAGTTGGATTCAGGTCTTGACTTTGACTTAGCCATTCTGACATATGAATATGCTTTGATCTAAACCATTCCATCGTAGCTTTTACTATATGTGTAGCTTTGAGGTTTTCCTGAGACACATTCATTCCCCCCTGCCTTCTGAAACATCCAAAATCCAATTTTTTTTCCAGAATTATCATGTGACCTGTATCAGACCAACTACACTGCCCTTGCTTAAGAAACGCATCCTCACAGCATGATGCTGCTACCTCCATATTTCACTGGCTGTACGGTGTGTTCGGGGTGATTTGCATTGTTAGTTTTCTCAAAAAAGCATTTTGCATGTAGATCAAAAAGAAAAAAAAAAGTTGCTTCTGATCAGAGCACTTTACCCAATTTTATGGGAAGGTGCAAATGGGACGTTTTATGGCTTTCTTTCAACCACCATCCATATTTTTCTTTCCACTCTTTTATAAAGACCTGATATATGGAGTGTACGTCTAATAGTTACCTTTTCGACAAATTCTCCCACCTGAGCTGAGCTACTTCTTAAATGCAGGAACAAAGATTTGCATAGTATGGGTGTAAAACATTAGTTTCATAACTAGAGGCATTTTTGTTTTTTGAGTAAAACAAAAAAAACAACAACAATGCTTACAATTGAAACTGTGCAGTCTTTTGCTTTTAACAGAATATCTATCATATTTATGTTTACACACAGAACTTACCTATTTGTATCATCTTCAGCTACCGAAGTCTGATTTCACAACATGGGCTTTCGCTGATTCCATATTATATTGTTTCTTCACATCTTACAAAAGTGTAAAAAAGTAAGAAGAAAGTATGAAAACTTTTAAGTGGAAAAGACATGTAAGGAAAACAAAAACAAGCAATTTATTCACTGTGTATAGGCACATGATAAACTCTGTTTTACTTTAGAAGAGCACAACTCTCCATTTGATACCCTGTTATATCTTTTCCTTTTGAGTTTTGTTATATAAAATTTGGTAAATGTGTGGCCTGTGAGCAAATCAATATTTACTGTCATGCTTTTGTTCTGAAATGACCTATGCAGAAATCTGAAGTTTGCTTGCCCTAGTTTATCAGCTAAAGATGACTGATAGGGACTGTGATACAAAATTCCTCTCTTATTAGGTCAGTATGCCATCATATCAACTACAAAAACCAAAAATGAAATAAATAACAAAAAAACAGTAGCTAACACTTGCACAACTAATGTGATCCAAGAATTTATATAATCTATAGAAGTCAAAAAAGTGAATTAAGGCTAAACTCCTTTTTCTACAGCTTGCAAACACTTGTTCTGCAGAGTCAGTGTATGGCTGACCAACTTAGTCTAACAAAGGGGAGAGAAGTGAAAGGTACAACTGTTTTGCTTGCACTTTCTCTTCCAACTTAGAGTGATAAGTGTGTGTTTTCCTCGTGCCCTTCAATAAAACACACTTAATCTGCATTCTTTCTCTATCCTTTCCCAGTGTATATTTGAATCTGTATGTATGAATGCATGAGTGTGTGTGTACTTGCGTGTGTGTAAATCGGCTCAGGACTCGGCCCAGGGAGAGATAATGAAATAATAACTCTTATCAAACCACAGCAGACTGAGTGGAGCTCTCTGAGTCACTCTTTTTTTACTTCTCTACCGCCTTGTCTTTGCTGCCTCTCTCTGCCTCAGCACTCTTCTCTCAGGCCGATTCGCCGACTGATTCTTCCTGCCACTCAGATGATGCTGCCGATGCTCATGACGCTGCTGCCGAAGCTTATGGCGCTAATCCAGCTGTGGTGTGGCATGCCACAGTGATGAAAACTGAGGGAAAAATGTTGGGTTTGATAGGGGTAACTTAGTTGAGCTCCAGGGTCTCCATTGGTATGTGTGCTTGAATGAGAAAAATGTTGCACAAAGAGACAGATTTTTATTTGTTTATTTGAATATCAAATGCCATGCTAAAGTGTCTTTAGACGGGGAAGGGTGAAAGTCAACAACATTGTGTCATTCTCTTTGTAAAACTTATTATGTCTTAAACTTTTTAACTTTTTGTCACAACCACCACAGTGGATATTTTATCAGAATTTTATGTAATGTCAACACAAAGCTCTGTCCATCTCCCCATAAACCCTGTCCGTGGAGTAGGAGACCATACCCACAGCATGACGCTGCCACCACCTGGGGATGGTGAATTCAGAGTGATGAGAAGTGTTACTTTTGTGCTGCACATAGCATTTTTCACGTAGGCCAAAAAGTTTAGTTTGGGTCTCACCTAAGCAGAGCAAGTCTTACATGTTTGCTGTGTCCCCTAAATGGTTTGTAGCAAACTTCAAATGGGACTTTTTATAGCTTTTTTTAAAAATATGCCTTTTTTCTTGGCATTATTCCACAAATGCCATATTTGTAGAGCATGGTTCATATTTTGCCCTGTCAACAGACTCTTCCAACTGAGCTTTAGGTTTTTGAAGCTCCTCCAGAGTCACACCTCTTTGTTGCTTCATTGTTTAATGCCATTACTGTTTGATCCATTTGTTTAGGTGAACAGCCATGTGTAGGTTGGTTTGCATTTGGGCCAAGATCTTTCTATTTTTGTATGATGGATTGTAGTGTTGTCTGTTCACCAGTGTTTGCTAACAAACCTTTTACGACTGCAAAGAGCAGCTATGTTTATACTGAGAAAAAAATAGGTGGACTTAATTTACTAATAAGGTGGATTCTGAAGGCAAATGGTTTAATTTAGATTCAGTGTCACATTAAAGTGGGCTGAAAAAATATTCATGGCACGGTTTTCCACTTTTCGTAATGCACTACTGTAACAGTTCTTTGTGTTGGTCAATTACATAAAATCCCATTAAATTGCGTTGATGTTTATCGTAGTAACAACATAATGTGAAAAAGAGAAAATTCAAAACTACTCTTGAACTAAAAAACAAAAGCACAGCTCACAACATCACCCAAATCACTTTAACCCTTTTTGTCTTTGCTTCTCGTGCGCAGCAGTGAAGCCTTTAAAAGGAACATTTTGATACGATAGGAGAGACAAGGTGAGAGAAGCTAACGGACTAGGAGCAAAGTCGAGGGAGGAGGAGGGGGCGGCAGAGGTGCGAGGCAGAGACCAGCCTAAGTGATGCTGACATGGACACATTTGCTCCCGAGCTCCGGAATTGTGTTGTGTGAAATGTGCAATAAATTTCAAAAGCTGCAATAATTTCAAAGCACAACACCCCCCTCCCCCCCACGCACACACAAACTCTACACCGTTCCCTCTTTTCCTTCACCCAATCATTTAATTTAGTTACCTCTAACTGTTTTCATTTCATTTCTTATTCTCTGTATTCCTGTTTCTAATTTCATCTCCCATTTTATGTTTCAATCTTTTCACACTTTTGTCCTTTTCATTTTTGTCTTTTTTGATCCTTGTGCAATCTTGGCTCTGTTGGCATCCATCAGACCTGCTGAGCTTCATGTCCTGGTTTGACAGTTAATGTTCAGACTTGGCTTCTCCTCCACAGGGCTTCTTCATCCCCTCCCTCTCTGTCCCATCCCAGCGTCACATTAAGCAGCAGTGACAGTCACTGAGTCTGTCAGCCAATCACATAGAAGAATTAATTTGTTTAATTTCATACTTTTTTCATTTATCCTCCAACCCAGCCAAGGCACAGAATGTCAATGCATCCAATAAATTTAGCACGCTCTCTAGATATTTGAAGCTCTGGCTGGAGGAGCTAGGAGAGGTCGGGTGGATGCCAACCAAGGGAGGATGACGACAGGGAGACATTAGCACCTCTCATACGGTGTAGTTAATGTATGTATTTCTGGTTGTAATCGAGTGTTTCTAATAATAAAAGGCAATTTGCTAAATCATTTTGCTAGCTGATTTTCCAAGTCCATTTAAACTCCAGAGGCTTTAAGATAGTGATGCTCAAAGACCTGTTACACAGGAAATGGCTGGAGCCTGGCAGATTTGAATAAACTTGCGGGTGCAGGGTTGAAAATATTAATTTTTCTGACTTTTTCTAATTGTGTGCCCTTCACTCCATATCCACCTACTCGTATAAACGTAAATGTACAAACAAATGCATGTGTAAATGAAAACAAATAAGGAGAAGCTATGGAGTACCAATCAATGCTGTGCAAAAATAATTGCTTCCACGCCTCTCCAGAGAGACACTGTTAAAGCAATATCCAATCAATCTGAGTTTATTTACTGCTTCCAGCAGCATACATCCACAGCCACCTTCTGGGTATCTTGGCAGATTTGAATGAGATATAATAAAAAATATCCATTTTTACACAGGTGAACCTTTTGGACTTGACCATGGAAAAGAGATATTTCACCACTAGTACTAAGTGATTGTACAAACATGTTTTTTGGTAATTCCCATGTCTTACTGGCTCTAAGAAATATTGTACAGTGGATATTTTGATTGCTTTTAATAGAATACTAGCCCTTAAACGAAATGTATAACTGTGTACTACATTAGATTAGTCAAAGCGATGGACATAGTTTAAATGCCCACGTTGGCTTACTGCATAACTTTCAAACTATTTACAATAAAGTCAACTACATGCTTTTGAAAATGTTTTGCCAATAGGAATCATTTAACGGTAACAAGGAGCGCATTAATCAGAGAAGCACAAAAAGGCCCATTATAACTCTGAAGACATCCACAGCTGGAAGAATCTGCTGACAGTGAAGCTATTAGTTGCCTGCTCCACAAATCTGATCTTTCTGAAAAAGTAGCAAGAAGAAAGCCATTGTTGAAAGAAATCCATAAAAAGTCTGGCTTTTAGTTTGACTATTGGGGTATGATTGATCTGGAGTTGAGGTGTGGAAAAGTTTTGCGCTCAGGTATGATGATAATTTATTTACTTTGAGGATTTATCAATTTGACACATGCATGAAGTTATTGCCAGGAGACACAGAGCAAAAATGGAATGATGTATGGGATATGTGATACACCTACAGTACAGACATAATAAAGATTTCAATTGATATCAGTAATGTAATCAGTTCCATCCTCATTTATTTCAATAATCTCAACACAGATGGAGCATAAGCAACTGCATGCTCACCAATTCATGTGCTCCTGCTGTTTGTGTGTTTTGACAAATGTGTTTGATATCTTCAGCAGACAGCTGGCTGGGTATCGTTAGCTACGCAGCAGGGACAGACTGAACAAAGTACAATCCATACACTGTTCAGCTGCTTCCCGCGGCTGCACCCCTTGAAACAAGAGAGTCCGTCCCCCTCATTGACGTAATTGTTTAATTCACTGCAAGATAGCTAGAACCAGCTAGCCACCTGGCATCCAGAGACACCTGGAGGTATAATAGACCAATAAGCCTCTGCAGGTGTTCATATTACATAAAGCATTACAGTCTATGAAGTCATACAGACTCAAGATTGCCTCTTTTAGTGTTTTGAAAACTAGAGCATTTTTTTTTTTTCACTTGAAAATACTTAGCTAAAAATAACATGTTATCAGAGAATAAAACAGTTATACATTCAATGTTACCTGTAGACAAGAATCAAGTAGGGACAGAAAACGTTTTGGCAGGATGTCTGAGCTTCCTAAACTGGACTGTATCAACTCTCAACCTGCTATTTTTTAGCCTCCCAGCGCTGTCAGTCAAATTTGACACAAAGTTAAAGGTGACATCTGAATTAAAAATTTGTGTTTCTCATGCTCTATGAACAGCTGGACTTGATATAATTTTATATTATTGGAAAATATTACATTAAAACAAGAAAACTGTCATATATAAATATGATTATAAGATTCCAGTTTACTAAAGTACAGGTCTGCTTTCAGATTTAAAAAAAACAAAAAAAACTTTCATAGTACGCCATGGTACGCATCCTGCGTGTGTCTCATGCAGTGTACTATTACAGCAGAAAACTGTGAATTTGTGCGTATGAGAATTAAAATGTACCAGCTATATTGCACCGTTGTATGCAAAAGGTTGCTGATTTTATTGCAGTAGATTTAGCGTTGAAATTCAGCAGTAGAGCAGAAGTCGTGCAGTGTTGGCATGCTGCATATGCCTTGTACACACACGTAAGTGCACACCAGATGTTTTTATAAATAAAACTGTTTTTACAGCATGAGCTCTTTTCCCATTTTAGGTATTTAAACTTTATTACACCACTTTATGGTGCCAACCTCTCATTGACACTATAAATCTTTTGGTCTCCATAGGGAAAAGGTAACATGTAATTTAAAGTAAAATATTTTTGTTTGTTCCACCAGACAAGAAAATCAGGGTCTCAGCAGTCATTTAAAGTTCTGTTAATACAAGCTACTGTTTTTGTATTAATATTGATGCGTTCAGAAAAGCTAATCTGTTGCTAGAAAGACCTCCAGGCCTTTGAAAGAATCTGTGGGGATTTCTGAAAAATGCATGAAACATAAAAGTAATGATAAAAGTATTAATCTCCAAGCACTGAGTACACATTTGATTATAGAGTGCTAATAAAAAAATATTTTTCCACTGTGTAAAATGCATTGCATTCTCTAGACTTTAGCATTACCTCTCGGAAAGTTTGTGCTGTTATTAAAAACCGAACACTGGAACTCCCTGGAATTAGGATTTGTGAATTTCCTGCTTATTTTCTTCATCTTTCTTGGAATAAAGGTGAAGTGATCTCAGAGCTCAATTACCATTTCCCCTCAAACATACCCAGAGAGTTCTGTCACTCTTCCCAGTGAGACCCTGAATATGAGGCAGAGGTAACGCATCTCTGTCAGTCTACAACTTGCAGTTTTCTAATATATACTGCCCTCGCTCAATGTTAGGAGCTAATGTGTTTGACCCCTCTTTCCCAAAGGAAGTGCTTCCCTGTGCTTGCAGATGAATAGATTTATAGAGGTTCGTCATCAGTTGCTCGGGTTTGTTCTTTTTTTAAACCTTTGGTTTTGTCTTCCTGGTGTCCTGACACTGATCTATTAAACAGTTATCAGCAGAACTAAGTATATTGTGAGGATTATTAAGAGGAAGTGTTATCTCTTTATTCTAATATAACATATAAAATTATTGCCCAAAGATGTTATGGAAGTTGCAAATTAACTTCAGCAAAACTACCCTTGGTGAAAATTTTGTTTGTCCAACTGAAGCCTATTTAAGCTAGTTCTTAAAAAATCAGATCAATTTAAGGTTATATACATGAGATTGGAAAAGGAGGTTTTTCAGTCGCAAAGACTTTGGGGCTCAGCACCAAAGATAAATCATCAATATACTGGTGGACACATGCAAAAAGTGTTCCAGCAATTATAAGAATTGTTTAAATACTGTAGTGTTATTAAAGATTTTTTTCCCATTCATTTTTGAGAAGGGTATAAATTAATATTATTATTATTAACTGTAGAGGTTGGGACAGGCTGAAGAGCTGTCAAAGATATGAACAAGGCTGCAGCGGTCTGCAAAACAGTGAACTTAATGGGAAAGTGTAGGTGTACTTTTTCAGAAAATTGAGTAAATGTAAAATGTGGAGATTTACCAAGAAATTGCCTGGTGACTGAAGATGGATAATTTCCAGCTCGATTTGGCTTGATTGGTGATCAGCCAGCCAGGCAAAAGTCAAGTATCCAGTTTTTGTCAATCAGTGAACTAAACATACATAAGTGCTACCACAGTGGCCCAAACTCAAGCTGCAGAGAGTGATTTGCTCATTACCAGGCCTCTGCAGAACTTGGTGACATCCTGAGAAGGTAATTCAGTCATTTTACCTTTTGCTCCTAGTAAACCAATGTTAGCAGACTAATGGCTTGAAATATTGCAGCCCCCTGGTATAGAAGGTACAACAGGTCTCTCTTAGGTTTGCAATTTAACTTTTAAATAATTCAAAGAAAGCTTCAGAGAAAGTTTTGTGATCAGATAAGTCCAAAATCGAGCTCTAGGACATCAGCTCACCCCAACATTTTTAAAGAAAATCATCTCCACCCTCAAGCAAAGAGGTTGAAACATTATGCATTAGGACTGTTTTTCTGCTGAGGGTACTAGTAGATTTCATTTTATTAAGGCATAAATAGACAGGGCTATGTACATTAAAATCTTGGACGCATATTCTTTCCTCAGCCAGGAAACTTCAGATTTGTCATGGATGGATCTTCCAGCATAACAATGACTCAAAAGTGGAATGAAGACCCCAGACGTCAATCAGGACATTATAGCCTTGAGTGTCCAAGCAATACGTGATACATTGCGAAGTTATCACAATAATAATAATAATAAAAATGTTTTATTGAATTTGTACTGCACTTTACATTTTGCAATCTCAAGATGCTATAATAGAAAAAAAATTGTAAAACGAGCAAGAACTAAAAGCAGCAAAATTAAAAATACATTTAAACACTATAAAATCAACTTTTCTTACTTGCCTTTATTATGCCACTTTAATCTATTTTCTGTGTTTTGTTATGTCTTCATCATGCAAGTTCTTAGATTGTCTTGGTACTGAGAGGTACTCAACAAATAGAGTTGCCATGCTCTGCCTTAAGTCAGCTGTCATTTGGGGATCAAATACTTATTTCAATCAATAGCATTTTTTTTTTTTTTTTACATTTTGTTATGAGTATTTTCCAGATTTTGTTTATATTTTGAATGTCCCGTGAAAATTACAGCATTAAAAATAGAGACAATTAATTTATTTGTGGGGAACCTAAACCTACCTCACTAGGGGATCAAATAATTATTTCCCCAACTCATTTACACTTTTTGCATTACTTCAGTTCATTCTTTGACATTTTTAAAAGGCAGCTACTTGTTTTTTTTTTACTCCACGAAGAACGAGAGGCAGCTGTAATATATGATATAGATAATATTTTCTAATGTGGAGCTTTGTAAATATTTTCACTCATGAACGGCTAACCTTTCAAGATGACCCCGCCAGTGCTCATTTTTTGACAGTTTAATACGTTCACACCTGTTGTATATATTTTGTGCTTGTCTCATTCTCATTATAACTAAATGTCCACCTTCTCTTTTTGTTTTCATTCAATAGCTGTAAAGTATACATTTTTCTTCACTACAGGGATAGGCTTTGTGATTAGGCCATCTGCAGACTTGTGTATGTGTATGCATATTTGTATAATACTTGTGTCTACTTTCTTGGTGCATTTATTTAAGACCGTGTGTATTGGTAAGCCTTCAGTAATCCTATTTATCACCTCAGTATAAGGTAGTCTGGGGATTCACATCCCCATAAAATGTGATGGGTGATGCTTTCAAGCATTTCTTGTTGGTGCATCAGTTTCTTTCAGCAGCCAGTAGCCCATGTTTTCCTAGGGAAACATCAGGCTTGATATCTTTATTTAAGGTGTTTAGATTAAAAAAACAGTTCCAACAAATGAGGACCATGAGAATGAGTCAGTATTGGCCTACTGTCTAAATGTTGTGTTTCTTTAACTGCCATATCAATACGTTTTGAGGTTTATGGAAAAAGAGCTAAACAAGTTGATATATTGCAAAGTTTGTTAAGAATATGCAACTTGTACACCCACTGCCCATATTTTTAGGTACACCTGCTTTATTCTTTGTCAACGCGAACAGTAAAACAGTCTTCCATTTACACGGAAACCGCATTATTTATTTAGAGAAATCTGCAAGTGCTGAAGACAACTTGAAGTTCAAACCAAGCATCAGAATGGATTGGAAAGGAAATGTTTGTGACTTTGAACGTGGTTGTTGGTGCCAGACAAGCTGGTCTCATAAAATACATTGTCCATCTACTCAGATTTTCGTGCACAACTCTCACTCACGATTATAGAGACTGGTGTGAAGAAGAAAAAAATAATGAGGGCAAAGCAGTTGTGTGGACAAAAATGCCTTGTTGTTAGAGGTCTGAGGAGAACAGCCAGACTGGTTTGGCATGTCAGAAAAGTAAGAGTAAATCAAATAACCACTCAACACAACAAAGGTATGTGGGACACCATTTCTCAATGTACAACTCGTCAAACCTTGAACCAGATGGGCCAGAGAAGAAGATGGCCATATTGGGGGGCTTTCTTGACAGATAAGAACAGGAAACGGAAACTACAACTCACACTGGTTAACCAGTGATAGATTGGAAAATTGTTGCATTGATCCGGCCTTTCTCAATTATTCAGGCTGGTGGTGGTGTAATGTGTGGAGGATAACTTGGCACATTTTAGGCCCCCTGCTGAGCATTGATTAAAAGCCACATCCTACATAAGGATTATTGCTGACCATGTCCCTTTCATGCGTACAGTGTACCCATTTTCTGACAGCTACTTCCAGCATGATAATGCTCCATTTGAAAAAGCAAAAACCATCTTAAATTTGTTTTTTGAAAGGACAATCAGTTTACTTTGGTCCATTAACCTCCCCAGTCACCACATCTCAATCCAATGCAGCACCCGTTGCATGTGGTAGACCAGGAGATTCACATTGTGGATGTAAAGTCGACAGGTCTGTAGCAACTAAAATTAAATCAAAATTTCTGAATGTCTCTGAGACCTTTTTTAATTCTATCCTATGATACATTCAGCCACAGAACTTGCCTGCAGTTCTTAAGGCAAAAGAGGTCCAACCTGGTACAAGCAAGGTGTACCTGATGAAGTGGCCAGTGAGAATATTTCAAATGACTGAAACTGTTTTCCTGACAAATATGATATTGATCTTCAATGTGGGAATATGATTACTTTTTCTTATAAAAAAATCAGCTTTAAAGGTTTTCCGATTATAATATGATGCATTGTTTGGTAAAATTGCTCAGTGAGATTGAACTTATATATGGGTATGATTTTTATGTTGAGAGTAGGGCCAAAATGCAGAGAGGTGCTTGCAATGAGCTTGGTGGATGTTTATTAATAGAAGAAGCAAACTTACAGATCTTTCACAAGGAGAATAGGACAGGGAGCGCACACAGAGTTACATGAAGAACCAGCAAAAAACAATGAAAACCAGTTAGATTATATACTAAGGTGAGAGCTCTTTTTTTATCAACATACCATCTTCTTTGTTTACATGGTGGTTTTCTTCAAGTTACAATATGTTAAATGTAATCCTTTGTCCTTAGGACTTTATGGTTTGCAGAAATGTATTTTGCTGTCATGATGATTAGAATTTGTTAGCATTAGATATCAGATAATATACTGAAAATTATGTACTTGTTGCAAAAAATATTTATATTAATTTGTATCAGTGTTACATTCTGTATTTTGATAGAGGCAGTTTACCTTCAATGGTTTTAACATTACATTTATTTTAACACTATTGTATGATTATTAACGTAATGTATTATAAAAGTTTGTAGTCCTAGTTGGTCAAGATTGGCAGTAAAAAGGCAGCCTTGTGAGATTAAAAGGTCACAAGTGTATTTGTGCAAGCAGCCTTCTGTCAGAATTTCCTTTTCATGATTATTCTCTATCTCTGTATGTTTTTCTTGACTAAAAGAATACACAATGTAACTCAGACACATCTGTCTGATGGTTACGCCAATTAGGCGCTGCCCTAAACTTTATTCCATCTAGAGGTTTTGACTTTGTTTCCGCTTACCTCCTGTTGCTGGAGCAGTGAGCGATGAGGGTCACTTGTCGGGTTAAGTGACTAGCCTCAAAACCCATTGTCCAAGCAGCTATTCACAGAGTAACTTCTGTCACCAGGAAAAAAAACATCCACAGCTTTCTGAAGTAGTCGAACTCCCCTTATACTCACGTGTGTATTCATGCACACAGATGGGACGATAAAAAAACAGTATCACCACACCAGTTCAACCAAGGATGGATAGAGATAGATATGTGCATGCACATCGGCACTCAGACAGACACTCACACATATACCAGGTAAGTGAGCTTATCCCCCTGCGGCAGTGGCTAAGATGCTGCTCAGCGATCAGTGAAATGGAGTGTTGCTCAGCTCAGTCTGAGCTTTATTCTCAGGTCTCTCTCCCACAGAGACAGAAACACGTCCACCACATAGATGCCCATGCTCCTGGGTAAGCGAGTCAAACTCTCTCAGATAACAACTTTTAAGTTTTGGGGGACGTAGAATTCATGTTTCATCCATCTTTGTATTATCCATCTTTATTTAGTGAACGTTTCCTGTTTTGTTTGTGTTCAATTGTATCACAAAAGATAGATTAAGTACATTTAAAAAACAGCCCCTCATGGATTTGACTAAACATATACAGTTAGAGCGTTCACTGGAAAAGTACTGCAGTAATTAAAATATTATAAATAACTTATTTCAGCAACATGACATTAAACCCTACTAGAAATCAATTCATTCAGTGTATATTATATTTTATTTCTATTTCTATTTTATTTTTATTTTTATTTTACTATTCCTATTCCTCACCCTGAGTCCATTATACAATTATATCACTACAACACCAAGCTGCAAATTCAGGTAATGTGAAGGTTAATTGTTCCCTAAACTGTATTAAAACGGATGTCATTTTTGCAGTGACTTTATAGAAAGGATTATTTTATCAGAGCAATGGAAGGCGAACAGCTACCCAGATGGACGTGACATTTTTGATACCTCTATGGGACTGACAGCCCAATGGAAAATCCAAAATGTTCCTCTGCGGGAACTTGGATTGGACTGATGAGTCACAGTTGATCAGGCTGAAGGACAAAGCTAATACAACTAGCAGAAGTTTGCATAGTAATACAGATACCAGTTTCATCATAGGGGATAGGGGCAAAATATTAAGTATTTGTGCATTTGCAAACTTTTTATGTTGCTCTTAATGTAATGGCTTTTTCCATTCTGAGTGACCTTTCAGCTCATGTCAATACAGGCCTTGTTTCAGTCACGTTTCTACGGAGGGTATGCACATTTCGGACCAAAACAGACTCATCTTTGGGAGACAGAAGCTGTCTTCATTCTGAATAGCATGATGTCTGGACAATCACATGCGGTTTGTATTTGCTTATAAATGTTTAAAGTGGCACCTTCAGGGATCTGGAAATTGTCCCCAGAGATGAACCAGACTTGTGGCCATCAATATTTCTCTTCCTGATATCTTGGCTGATTTCTTTGGACTTTCTCTTGACATCACATGAGACAACATGGTGTTTGAGATGTTGATTTAATGTGTATTTACAGATTTGCCTCCAATTAACTCAAATGTTGGAAATTACCTATCAGAAGCTTACAAAGCAATAACACAGTCATCATCTGGGCTTTCCTCAAAGTTTTTAAGGACATATTGACCAGCTTATTAGATTTTTAAGAAACCAATTAAATAATATATTTAAAAACATTGCACTACTCTTATTATGGCATATAACAAAGAAAAAGAAATCTTAATCTTTGCCGACCTAACAAAACAAATTAACTGATGTAATGTCTGACTGTGAGGACAGGAAAGGTTTGGTTCTTTTATGAAGTGTATTGAAACAACTGATTTCAACTGTACTGGTAAGAAGGTTTAGAAAAGTATCCAGTCTCTTTAACATTCCTCTAAGGAGGTTTTAAAGAATGTCAAAAGCATTTTTAATCAAGCTGTTAAAGGTGATCCTTAACAGGTGACATTTTAAGATGCAATGGCCTCAGCTGTCTGCAGCACATATCTGTATCTGTGTGCATGTGTTTCTTTCGCTGCATGTGTGTGCGTCAGAGAGAGAGAATACATGTGTTGTTGTCAGTATGGGTATCAGCTTGGTCCATTGCAGAGGGCTCTGTCAGTTCTAATCTGGGACAAATCTGGAATGGAAAGGTCAACTCTGCAGTGAGGCTCAGAGATAGAGACACACATGCACGGGACGTACAAATGTGATAAAGACACACAGATAGACACACTGAAAAGCAGGCACACAAAAAAAAAGATATTTATGAGAAACACAGATCATGTGAAAAGGTCAAGACTAACTCCCGGGAATCACAGGTGTATACCACCTACCTGTGCCGCATCCATTTTTGTGTCTGTGTGGAAGGATGCATGTGTGTATATTTAGTTGAAGCTATGGTTTCTTCTGCTTTTTGGGAGCTGTGTGAGATATTCCTCATGGGAGGCGGAAAAGACAATGTAACGGGGAAGTAAAGAGTGAGAGGAAAGCTGAGGAGCGGGAGAATAGAGGAAGAAGAGAGCCAGGAGAATTGAGTGTGAATTTGCTTAAAGTGGTCCATTTGGTGAGTCATTATTTTCACTATACCTACAAAGAACATTTAGTCTCCCAAAGGAGTCTCTCGTTCCCTGTTGCCTGTTTGCCTTCCTCCCTTTCTTCCTGAATGCCTGTTAGTGTCTATCATTTCTTTAATTTTCAGAGGGCTCTTCAACAATTTGAGCAAAGTGAAGGACTTTAATTGTTTGAGTTTTACCTCAGCCCCTCCAGTTGATGTCTAATTAAAATCCATTGTACAGAGAAACAAATATTTTTATAAATTTGTATATATATATTTACAGTGGTTTTACAAAAAGAAAGACATGGCTCAATTGTGTAAATAAGTATGGTTTTGATTAAGGCACTCTGACTGTTAAGTGTTCATTGGAGAGACAGCCTGTGAAGAAAAACTCTCCAAGTGGCAACTGTCAGTCAGTCATTTTCTATACTGCTTCTTCCATAGTGGGTCACGGGGATGCTGGTGCCTATCGCCAGCAGTCTATGGGCAGGAGGCAGGGTACACCCTGGACAGGTCGCCAGTCCATCGCAGGCCAACACACAAACAACCATGCACACACTCATTTACACACCTAAGGGCAATTTTAGAGAGACCAACTAACCTAACAGGCATGTCTTTGGACTGTGGCAGGAAGCCGGAGTACCCGGTGAGAACCCATGCATGCACGGGGAGAGCATGCAAACTCCATGCAGAAGGACCCCCGGCCAGGAGTCTAACCCAGGACCTTCTTGCTGCAAGGCAAAGGTGCTACCAACTGCGCCACCGTGTAGCAGCCCGCATGTGGCAACTGATTTTTGCAAATAGAGCTCTATAGCGCCGACTTGAAGGTTAAAGTATGAACGGTTTGTTTGCAGGTTGTGTGGGGTCTGCATAGATCCTAGACCTGTACAAGTCCTGGATGGAGGTATGCCCTGATGATTCCCTCTGCAGACCCAGTAGTTCATTGTACTTAGGTCCTGTCCTGTTTTTTGGGATGAGCCAAGCCACAAAGAGATTAATATGTACAAAATGGCCTGGGTACTGTGTAGAAGATGACCAGCAGCTTCTGTGGATGTTTGTACTTCTTAAGTTGCTTCAGGGAGTACATTCTCTGCTGGGCCTTCTTATGAAGTGTCTATGTGACAGGGCTATCTTGGGTTCTCAGAATGGGTGGTTCCTAGGAACTGGAAGTCGTCCATAGCAGACAAAGTCTTTTTGAGGATGATGAGGTGTGGCAGTGTGGAGGGTGTTCTCTGGAAGTCCTCCATCATCTCCACTGTCTTGAGTGGGTTAAGCTCCAGGTGGTTCTGACCGCACCAGTGGACCAGCCAATCCACCCCCTGTCTGTATGCAGACTCGTCATTGTCCTCGATCAGACCAATAACATCTACAAACTTCAGGTGTTTTATACAGACGGGTCCACTGAGGTGCAGTCATTTGTGTACAGGGAAAAGAGGAGTGGTGAGAGACAGACCCCTGGAGCACACAGGTGCTGATGGCCCTTGTGTGGAAGAAGATGCTCCCCAGCCTCACCTGTTGCTGCTGGTCAGTCAGGAAGCGGGTGATCCATTGACAGATTTATACTGTATAAATTTACATATTTGTTTTATTGCTTATGTGTTTTAGTAAGCAATAAAACATATCTGTAAATCTACAAAAAGTATTCATACTTCTTGAACCACTAACTTCAGTGAATTTCTATCAGGTTTTTGTGACAGACTAAAGTAGTGCATAACTGTGAAGTGAAAGGAAACAGATGCATAGTGTGTCATGCATTTATATTCACCCTCCTTGAGTCCAAACTCAGTTACAGGTACAAGTATTTTTTTTATGTCTCTACCAGGTTTGCACATCTAGAAAATATGAAAAAGCCCATTATTCAAAAATTTTGCTGTTGTTTTTTAAATGAACTATATAAAAAATTGACTTTGACATGAGAATTGTGAACATCATTTCACAATTGGATTCAGGCCTGGACTTTGGGTCGTTCTTATAGATGAAGATGTTTTCTGTAAACCATTCTGATGTAGCTCTAGCTGTGTGTTTAGGGTTGTTATATGGCTGGTCAGTGACCCCCCAGCGTAAGATTTTTTTTTTCCAAGATTCTCCTGTATTTAGCTCCATCCGTTTTCCCATCAACTCTGATCACCTTCCCTGATTCTGCCAAAGAAAGGCATCCCGACCGCATGTTGCCGCCCCCATCAGGTGTCACAAACGCCATGACATGTTCGGGGTGAGATATAGTGTTTGTTGTGCTCCATTGGCTTATAGGACAAAAAATGTCAAGTGTCATCTAAACAGAGCATCTTTTAGCACATGTTTGTTGTGTTCCTTTCATAGCTTGTGGACTTAAAATTAGATTTCTTTTTTAAACAATTGCTTTCTTCTTGCCACTCTTCTATAAAGGCCAGATATGAGGTGCATGAATAATGGTTGTCATGTTAGCTTCTTCTCCCATCTCTCCCGAGCTGTGGATCTCTGCAGTACCTTTAGAGTTACCATAGGCCTCTTGGCTGCCTCTCTGGTAAATGATCTTCAATGCCAGTGTAGGTAGATGTCTATGTCTTAGTAGCTGTGGTGTTGTGGTGTTCCTCTTTCCATTTTTAGATTGTAGTGAACAGTGTAACATAAAAAGTTTTGGAAATTGTTTTTTCAAGTCTCTGTATGTTTTAAACTTTTACTCAAGTTTATTCCTAATCTATTTGGTATATTCTCTAGTCTTCATGTGAGGGTCTAAATGTTCTTTAACAAATTTCTGAAGCCTCTATACAACAGCTGTTCTCAACTGAGATTAATTTACAGAAAGGGGGGAATAATTTATTAATTAGGTGACATCTGAATGCAAATGATTGGACTGATAAAAAAAAATGGTGATGGAATACGTATGTATGGCAGACACTTAAAATTAGTTTTTAAAAATGTTTATATCTCTTTCTTCTTTTGGGTCACTATTATTAAATATTTTCGTTGAAAAAAAAGAAAACAAAATGAGAAGATATAGCGAAATATTTGGTTTTGAGTAGACAATATGGGGGAAAGATTCATGGGTATACATACTTTTTATAAGCTACTATATCTGTAAATCCATATAATTGTATTCCTAACTGATGCATATGCACCATATTTGTATTTTTTTCCTCACAGTGGGATCCAGTCACATTTTTACAATCAGCTTAGTGTGATAAATAAGAAAGCAGAGAGAACAAACCTCGCTGTCACTACTTATAAGCATCTGTGGGGGCGTGTCAAGGCCAGCAGAGTTTTGTTTGTTTTTTCACACTGATGCACATTCGGTTACACATAATAAGAAACACACACACAGCAACACACAAACTGCCACCTCCCACCCGTTCACTTTCTTGGAAGGTTACAGTGCGGCGTAATATTTCAATCTGCAGAAACAAACGCCTTCGCTCCCTCTGGATTTTAAGATAAGCAGATTGGTCTGTCTTCTGAAGTAGACAAAAGAAGCACAATCCACACAGAGGTTTAGAAAAGAGCACCACTGCAATGGTAAAAAGGAAATCAAGCTTGGGAGGGACTCCAAAGCCTACCTGTTATGCCAGAAAATGTCACTTCCAATATCAGTGATAAAGACATGCAAATTTTTATCCAGGTGCTTTTGTCATTAGGTTTACGTCTGGATATCCTGCCACGTGACTCTCCATGTGACCGTGCCTCACAAGCTGCTTTTTTCATTTTTGCTTCCTTTAGTTCTTTGTTCATATTTCAAATTCTAGCACCTACCTCTTTTTTAAGAGTGAAAGAGATTAGTTTATCCCCCACTGTATTTGTTGCATGACAAACGTTTAATTTCTGGGATCACTCCGGTGTCAGATGTGTTTTGTTCCTCTGCTCCTTTTTGTCTCTATTCATCTTAGAGAACAAGGAAAAAGTTCAGCAGACTGCATGGCTCCACCAAAAGCTTGAAATGCTAATCAGAATTGATCTGAATGGGGATATAAAAAATGGGGTGATTGCTGTCACAGTGCTCAGTGTGGGGCTGATTCAGAGCACCATAAATATTAATGGTGCATGCCTATCAGAGATGACATGGCACTGACATTCCCATAATTACCTGCTGAGAGGCACGCATGACAACCTGTGCAAGTGATTGGTTCAAACACTTGCACAAAGACACACACAAAGCTCCAAGCGAATGCGAGACTTAATTGAAAATGTAAACAGTGCTGGTGATGTGTGCTGTGACATAGTTGATTAGGCAGCACACTCTCACCTGGTTGAGTTTTATTAGAGAACTAATGTAAGATGTCCAGCTTCTTATTGGCACAGCTGGAAACACCAGTATTGTCAAAACACACCAGCATTCAAATAAATGCAAAAAACAATTGCCTTTTCTAAGTTCCCTTTCATTTACTGTTAGTGTTACCTGTACGACTTATTTGTGTGCTAATTACTTATTTCTATTACAAGCGTCCACTTGTTGTCAGTTGTTGATATCTCAAGACAAAATAACTTATTTAAATGTCCAAAAATCAACCTTAGCAGCCACTGGTGTTTCACTAGCGAAGCAAAATAAAATAAATGGGCTTATATTCAAATTTAGCCCATAAGGCAGTTCAAATTACTTACATTTAACTTAAATTGCTTAAAATTAAATAAAAAAAGTTTATGATCTCTGCTTTTATTTGTATAGGAGCCTTTTTATTCGATTAGAGAAAAACAAGTTTTTTTTCTCTCCATACCAAATAGGAACAACTCACATGAATTATTATAAACACAAGAGAATGACTGCTTCAACATAGAACCCATTAGCTGGGATTATGAGATACACAAAGGCTCTTGAGTATAAATAGAATTAAATGGCTGTATACAGTAAATTCCTACAGCAAACAGTTGTTTGCTTCTATGTATATTCACAGCAGTGGAGGGAAAAAAAATACTTTTATCATGTGGGATATGTAACCGAAACCAAATGTTTTATTTCCTGCACTCATGTTTAAATACATGCTAATGATTTCAACCGTCGTCTAAAGAGATGTACTGATCAGACTTTTCCTGACTATTTTTTTTAAGGTCTACAAGCCGAACCTGATTTTACCCATTTCCGATTTCTTTTTTCTAACACAAATTAGCGGCAATTTCTTTGATAGAGGTAGCAGTTTCGAATTTAATAGAAAATGAGGGATTTACTAGATCATCCCCTTTCATGCATCAAAGCAAGTATCTGTATGCTTTATCTGATTTCTGTTTAACTAAAGTTAAGCCGAAAATGATACACACCCCTGGCAGATTTCAACTTTAAACAATTTTATTCTAAGAAGTTGTTTCCGATAGGAACTGAGACAGGTATTTAAAAAGAAAAATCTGAAAGGAGTATTAATTTTGATTCAAGTTGTGACTATGGCTGTGCCACTCGAAAACATTAATATTGTTTCAAGTTAGAAGAAACATGATGGTAAAATTCAACGATTATTTTAAACCTAAATTTGATGGGGGTATAAATAATTGTAGGCTCAAATGTAAACAAATAAAAAGCACATAACAATGCATGCTGTTGGCTGTGGTGTTTATAGACATAAGATGGTGACCATTTATTTTGTCATCCATTTGATAAATATAAAAAAAAGCTCCATAGACCAAAGTCACTCTGGTCATTTCAGCCCTGCCTAGGTAAGGAAGACTGAAACCTGAAAACAACTTAACAAGACATATAAACTGCAACATCAAGATTGCGACAATAACTATCTGAAGACAGATATTCCATATTCCAATGAAACACTTGGATGAAAAAATAAGAAACAATAAATTTTTTTTCTGTTTACCACAATAGACAAGACCTAAGAGATTCATAACATTGATTTAATCTAGAAAAAACTCTCTTCCAAGTACTGGCACCATTATTTTGAACGCACTCAAATTCACCCATTTCCATGAAGGATGTGGAAATGGACTCATTCCTTATATCTGGAAGAGTTTCTCAATGAGTGTACCCCAGGCAAGCAACAAGTCCTTCACCCCTGGACATAAACAAGCTGCCGGCACCCACTTTTTCCCTTTGAAGGATGCATTGACTAAACAAGGCACGTCTGTATTGATGTATATACTTGGCAATCTGCAGACAGGTTCCGCAGAACATCCAGGGCCGTGCAAAGATCAATGGTTCCCACAGCTGCCTGCTACTGACTGGTCCTTGTACAGAGCATTGGATCCTGATTATACCTTCATTTTAAGCTCTGTCCGTATTATTAATTAAGATACAGCATCATAATCTAATGCCTCCTGGGATTAGACCTCATTGTCCATAGTTCACCTCACCATTAGCAGCAGAATTGTCTGCTCTCTGACAATGACTTTCAAACTAATTTTAAAATCAGTAATTAAGGTCTTTTTCCACATGTCCACATATTAACCAAGCATAAGTGATGAGTTTCACAACCTTAAAGCAAGAATGAAGCATTTTGATTCTGTACCAGATGAAAGAAAAAACAACTTCTGAGAGCTGACATGTTATTTTGTTGCTGTGATTCATGGCCATGACTTGAGAGAAGGTGTACACAAATCATTTGACAAGCTGAGCAGTGAGATAACTTTTATGTGACTCTGCTTAGCTGACATGATGTTTCAGATCTGTCAGGGCTTGTATTTCAGCACAGAAAGTCTCATTCAATTTGGCAGAGAGTAATTCAATCAGCTGAAAAGTCGTAGCTGTAAATGAGCCACAGTGGAGAACGTTTCTGTGTTCACTAGATAGTTCCCCGAGTGGCTGCTATGTCACCTGCCACAGTAGAGAAAGGACGTATGTGACTGTTGGTTTCTTTGCTTCTCTTCAACATGTCAGCCCAGTCTGCACTAATGAGGAGAGGGAAGACTAATTGAAACTTAAACACTTAGTTCTGATGCTTATTCCTACTTTCATTTACGCTGCTTCTTCAGTTGTCAGAGACTGGTTAAACTCAGGCTTCTAGAGAGACACATTTGGTACAAACTGTTGTATTGGCCTTTTTGTACCTTAGTTATCTTCTTCCCTGATCGTCTTTATGGCCTGTAGCTCCATCTTCTTCATGAAGCAGGGCCTAATAGCTATTAGGCTATTAGTGTTTAAATGGTCTATTTGTACTGAATGGGGCTGATGTAAATATACATGCATGCTTTGCATTCTTCATCAAAACTCATATTGGCTTAAACAACTCAACCATTGCTGCTATTTTTCTTGCTTTCTTTTTGTTTGTGGAATTTTCCACTCTAGAGCTGCTGGTGTTGGAATCTCAGTCCTGGCAGTGCTTTTTGAAGTTTGCAACAAAGCCAAAGTTCTCAATTAAAATAAAAAAAAAATAAAAAACACATTTTCAATAAAATAAAGCCTACTGATGATAAACCAAGCATGGTAATCTCTTAGCAGCTCAGTCTTGTTCTGAGTAAGTAAAATTTTCTGTGACTCTTTGAAGGCTTTTCTAAGGGGGCTTAACCTCTGCTGTAGCAGACAAATAGGAGCTGCTACAAATAAAACACAGCTAGAAATTGAAGTGAAAGCTTGTACTTTTTTGTTCCAAATTTTCCTTGTCTTTTATTTCTTGTTGTTATCCTTCATTATAACTATGATATGACAAAGAGGCCTATTTCTTTTGCCACTCTTCAAAATGAGAAAGACAAAAGAACATGCTGTTGAAGTAAGCCAAATGTGTGTCGATCTTCATTATGTTTAATTTGTCCAATTAAAGCTGCATATTATACAACTCTAATTGCACACGTTTACCTCATAAAATGAGGAATGTACTTCCTTCATCTTCTTCTTGTTCCAGTTGTTTAATACAGATTTATTTTTCTTACAAGCAATCTCTTCTATTTAATTGCACAGCACCAGTTTACAAGCTTTCGTTTTCAAATGTGTTCATGCTTGTAGCATTAAATAGTTAGATGCAATGTCATGTCCAAAATTGAGAAATGAGTAAAAGTAAAAAGTTAGCAGAAGGCAGCTGAGAACGCAGCTGAAATCTAATCAGGAGTGATAATGTTACGTTTGGAAGGCTAAACCTGGGTATCAATGGAAAGCACAATGACCACTCAAAGGTAATAGCAAAGTTTTCAGCTCAAATTTGAGTTCATCAAGTGATGATGTATATGATTTATTCAATGAAGAGAAGTTGTTTTGTAAATGCAGAAGCTTGCAGACTTAACAAACCGTCTCTATACAGAGAGATTCAAAAGCCCTGTATAATGCCACTCTCGTTTAATTCATAAAAATGGTGAATAATAATCAGCAAAAGAAACTGTAAAGTAGAATCTGGCTGTATTCAGGTATTGGTTGCAGTAGCAATATAACTACTGGTAATAGCTACTAGGATTACTAGAACAACACCTAGCAACATTTCATTTGGCAACGAAAATTCTCTTCAAACTAATGCTAAACATGCTGTGGACACAAGGGACGTAAAAATAACGAAAAGGCAAAGTCAACAATCAAATGTTTCCTTTTTAATTTGGCTCAGGCATAGAAAAAAGACAAGTCGATTCAGCTAATAACTGTAAACAAAGGGTAAAAACGGGTAAAATAAATTATTTTCCTACCCCATACAGGCTCACAAACAACACCCTTAATTGGTTTTCATTCCCATAAATCCAAGATTCCATTTTTTTTTAAATCCTGAAGAAGAACAGTGTTTCTAATTGTTCTGTCTTCAGTTAGATAAATTAATCAATTCGAGGCGACACAGAAGCATGTGGGAGACAGCTCTCTATTCCGCTGGTCCTTTATTGAAAACTCCCTCCCCAGAACACCATACAGCACAAAAGGTTCCTACCCTCAGATTGACTCATACTACACCAGTGAGCTGGTTTTTATGGTTAAAGAGACATCTGCCCTGTTCACATGTTCTACTGAGCTCACCCAAGTTTTCTTTGCAGATTATCTTTCTGTAGGTGAAGTGTTCACAGTATCCTTTTTCTGAGTCATCAAAAAGTGGCCATACCTCCATTTGAAATTGTCCCATGAGAAAGCGTCTTTTGTCTCTCAAGATAATAATCCCTTTTCTAAAGTCCTAGAGTGACAGACTTCAAGGCCATGCTGTTACATGCGCAGTGTCATCAGTGAAAATGCTTTCTATTTAGAGAGCGGGACTCAAAAGGCTCTTTTATGTTGAAAAAGTACATTTAAATTTAAATTAGGTATTAACTTTGAATAAACAAAACAATTAAAAGGCTGATTGGGATTTATTTATTTTTTTTTTACTGAAAAGATCGAAAGATCCAATATATTAGTCTTTAGACTAACCTTTAAAATGAAAACCCGAGAGAGTGTATTGTCCTTGAAGCAGCAGTGTCAATGGCAAGACTATTCATTTAGAAGCCAGAACCAGCTTGCGAAAGAACCTAAGTTAAAGCACACCTCGAATTTAATACAATGGTCAAGCTGGATAGGATAACACTTGGTTGAAATTATAAGCAGCAGAAAAAGGGGCACCACTAATTCTGAAAAATATCTGCAAGTTGGAGGCCAGGCAAGCTTTGATAAAGAGAGAATTCTTTATGTCCAGAGGGTCATCTTTTTAGTAATGGCAGATGAGGCGAGAGTCCTCTCTTTCCCCACTCACTGCATTCTGATGTTAATGGCCTGTGATGCTTTGATAGACAGAAACATGTCCAGAGATAAATCATCCAGAGGTCATCTGTGAAGCTGTCACTCATTGGTTCTGACAACTGCCTGTTGGTTCTTCTCCAATTCCCTGTCTCATTCTTTAGCTGTCTGTCCATGTTGTTCCTCCTTTTCTTGTGTCAGCATTATCTGCTGTCTGTGTCTATCTGTGGCACCCACCCCTGCACAGAAAACTATCCGAAACCGTGCTAAGCTCACCTGCCAGTCGCTGCTACATCAGAATGCAATTTCTAATGTAATGGGAACATATTAAACACATTGTACACTCTGTCCATCAAAATCGCTATCTTGGCTTTGGTACAGAAGAATTAATTATTAACATACATTAAATATTGTAAAGCAGTCAACACACATAACAATGCACATATGCTTATACAAGCTTACACACAACACAGCTTTCCATGACAATCACATCTCATAAAATAGATTTCCTTTAATTACTGCTGCCATTGCACGTTGCTTTTCTCTTTATTTTATCTTGGCTGTTGTAGGTTTAAGTGGCTGCTTTCTGGAACAAGACGAGCAGCACTCCATAATGAAGTGTTTAATATTTAATGCCATTGGATTTTCACATCTAATAAAAGCTACATGTATGCCTCCATTAGCCTGCTGTCCAGGCTTTAAACTACCAATGCGTGCCTATGAAATGTAAATCATAGCTTGTCCATTGCCAGCTTAATGAACATACCAAAAATCTGCTGTGAAAGAGAAAAATAATATGTAGAAAATGCTGAAATTAAAGAAAAAAAATACTGGGTCAGTATGAAACTCATGGTATGATGACCTTGAATAAAAATAGCTGGTGTAATCATCCAGCAGTAGTTTCTAAATGACTAGTAAATCATGATATTTATACTGTAAAACATTTTCTGTTTCTCTAAAGATTAGAAATGCCAAATAGATTATTGGCATAGAGCACATGAATGCATTGGACAACTACACATATATAGAGTACCTAACATTTGAGATACATTCGTCCAGCTTTTACTGGCCCAAATCAAATTTAGATTTTCTCTGACACACCAATCATAGTTCAGAATCAATCAGGGAAAATTTAGAGTAGAATTCAGTTTCGATCACTGAACTAAAAATTGAATTCAGTCAAAACAGTTTATTGTTTTTATTGAGCAAAATAGTATCTCTCTTTGCAGTTATGTTCTTTTATAGAGTCTAATTTTGAATATAACAGGCTCATATTAACTGCTTAGTTATTTGGGCTACTTGCTTGGTTAGCCAGCCTGCAGTCAGCTGCTCAACGGACATGTTGCCTTTAGCTTACCGACTGGTTAAAAACGTTAATGGTATAATGGGTGGCACTTCTTTTTTTCACGTCATAATGTACAGTTGTTTTCACAAATGAAAATATTTTCAGTGTGGGAACCCTCTTTCAGCCATATTTCTGCCAGAGTGTGTGCAGCATTAGGTGGGGGAGGGGACTGGGGCATTGTCTAAACTTTGTATTGTCATTTTAGCACTTTCACTTATATTATGTTAAAGTTTAGGAACAGTATGAATTAAAATGTTTGCAGTAACTTCTGAAAACCTTGAAAACTTGTAAACTGACCATGTCTATTTCTGAGTTACATAAATTGTTCACATGTTGGACCATCGTTTGCTACTACACCTCCCAGCAAGCATTGCAAATGCATTGCAGCCCAATGGCACCACAGCTCAACAGGTGTCGCAGCTCTGACGTCACCAGAGTTATAAAACCCGCGAAAAGCAAACTTTCGTTGCCAATCCCAGCGTGTCTCACGGGATGATGCAACAGAGGGGCATATCTGGAGAGAGAGAAGCTCGTAGGCGAGTTAACTTTTTCCAGCGCCATACAAAGAGAGAGTTACGACACTCTTTGAACTCGCCAATAGGCGGTCACGTGGTTCATGTAGCTCTCAATAGTTCCAAACATCTCAGCGGTGTCACTCAATTTCAACGGCTTCAGGCGCAACATAACGCAAAAAGCAACTTTTTTCACTCTTTCCTGCAACTTTCGGTAATTATTCAATAACAATGAACTGATTACTGGTTACTAAATCATCATTTGAAAATCCAAACAGAAGTAACAATATCTAATATAAATGCTCTTTCTGATCTCCTCCGCATGCTAGCACATGCTAGCATGGGAATGGTATAACTGTATAGTGTGCCAGCAGTTAAGAGCTGTGATCAAACTTACCTTCAGATCTACATCCTGTACTACATGGAAAGATCTATTGCCTATGTATTTCAAAAAAAATATCCAAAGATGGAAAATGAGCAAATGTAATTCTTAAATTATTTAATTTAAAAAAATAAAAATATGTAGCTGTATGAAAATATGACTGAAAACCTGGGATGAATTCTTACTTTTTGTAGAAGACATAATTATTCTTTTTTTTTTTGCTGCCATGTGAACTGAGTACTTGTAACTATAACAGAGTTGATTGTGCCTGTAGTCCGACAACTGTTGTAAAATTGTAATTCATTGACTAAAATGTACATTTAATTGAAACTGTAGTTAAAATCTTATAAGATGACAAAAAAACTGTGAATTGTGCAAAAATAAATGACCAAACAATTTACTGTAAGATATGTAAAATGCAAAACTAGCTTTAATAAAAAAGTACTTGCACTACCATTTATACAGTTTATTAATTACATCTGCACCAATAAACTGTATCTGATCAAATCTAGACAAGGTAGAAATGGGCCCAAGTCCGAATGAGGGTTCATCCTCCTTGGCAGCAGCTCTATTTGAAGTCAGTCACCAGATCTGCTGACCTCCCTGAAAACAATACAGAAACAGTTTAGAGGACTCAGAATCAATCAATATCAGAGCTAGAAGGCAAAAAAGTAAATGTGTTCCTCTGTAGGTTCAGCAGGTTACCATGGTTGGGTGTGCTGCATTTGGATGCACCGATCGGTCAGAGAAAGGAATCCGTATGTATGGCTTTCCAAAAGATCGTGAAAGAAGGAAAAAATGGTTGGTTCAAGTCAGTAGAAGCAACCTCACCATCACCAGAGGTCACAACAACAGGAAACTATGTGCTGTAAGTTCAATCTGCACACTGCAGTGGAAAATGCACAAGGGCCTAATGAAATGTGCAAGAAAATAAATAAATAAATCACTTTACAGGCACATTTTGAAAAAGGACAGTTTGTGAGGGTACAGTCAGGCCAAGTGAGACTGAGGGCTGATGCCGTTCCAACCCTTTTTCTTCATCGCCCAAAACCAAAGAGGAGGAAGGATCCTGCAATGAGAAGTCCAGCAGAACTTCCACTGCATGTTGATCCACTGACTAGTGATCACACATATAGTTCTAAAGTAAACTTTGGTACGAACCGTGTTAAATAATACGTTTCAAATTTTTTACCTAATCTTCATGCTAACAGTGCCATTATAATTTCAGAGATGAAAGAAGGAAGAAACAGAAATGAGGCAAGTGAGATAAGGGTAATTGAAGGGGAAAAAGAAGATGAAATTGTAGCCTCAGAGGACAGGGACATACCAGGAACTGATGAGGCAGGGTCAAAATGGCAAGGAGTATGCATCAACAGGCAATACAATCAGGAAACTGAGGTGAAAAAGCTGAGGGAGGAATTAGAAAACCAAAAAAATCACATAAGAACAATAGAAGGAGAACTTCACAGACAGAAGAAAATTAATGCAGTCCTACGAAATAAAAATTTAACAATGGAAAAGAAATTTGGCACCATTTTCACAAAAGATCAAATGAAAGCTATCGGCATGAAGAGTACGAGAGGCATTAGATGGAGCAAAAACACATTAAAAAGAGCCATACAACTTCGCTTTTCTGTGGGCTCAACAAGCTACAGGCTTCTTCAGGACATGAGTCTCCCTCTCCCTGACATCAGAACCCAGCAAAGAAGATTGCAACACATTAAGCTGGAACCAGGTGTGCTAGGAGAAGTTTTCAACATGCTCCAACTAAAGGATGACAGTATAACAGAGATGTACAGAGAATGTATACTTACTCTAGATGAAATGTCAAACACCCATAGTGTGGAGCTGCACCTAGGAACAGGGAAGCTGTTTGGGGATGTGACGCTGCCTGGTCACGCAGGAGCTGCAACACATGCATGTGTTTTTATGTTGGCAGGAAGTACAACAAGATGGAAGCAAGTTGTGGCTTACCATTTTAGTGGCAATTCCACTAATGGAGCTAATTACAAGCCAGTCATCCAAGACATCATTGAGAGAGCAGCTTCCAAAGGTCTTGTTGTGGTAAACATCATGACTGACATGGGCAGTGCTAACCGAGCGATGTGGCGGGCTTTTGGAGTGGGCCACAAGAAAACATTTGTCCAACACCCAGTAAGACCAGACAAAAGGCTGTACTTCATGCCAGATGTCCCTCATCTGGTGAAGAATTTGAAGAGCGCCCTGGTTAGTGGTCAGACATTCACAATTCCTCCAGAGATTGTACAAAAAGAGAGTCTGCTCAACAATGAGGTTTCACTGGGTCCTTTGAAAGATTTGGTAGATTTTCAGGAACAAATGCCTTTGAAAATTGCTCCAAATCTTTCACAAAAAACCCTTCAGCCCAGTCATTTTGACAAAATGAAGGTGGGGCCTGCATTGAATATCTTTAGTAAGTCAGCAAGTGCAGGTCTGAAATACATGGTGGAGCAGGAGCAGCCACCCACCTCTAATCTGTCAACAGCCTGGTTTCTGGAGCAGGTGAATCACTGGTTTGATCTCATGTCCTCTCACCACCCTGTAATGGGACTCAGCAGGCACAAGATGGAAGAGTACAACAAAGCCATTAAATTCCTCCAAGACATATTAGCACTCTTCAGTGGACTTAGAATAGGTCCAAAAGGAAGCTGGAAACCAGTGCAAACAGGAATTGTGATGGCAACATCCACAATTTTAGGTATTCAGAAAGACATGCTTGACCATGGACACATGTTTGTGTTGACAAGCAGGTTTACACAGGACTGCCTTAGAAACTTGTTCAGCTGCATATCCAGTCCCAACACCAGTGGAGTTTCACCAGGCACTGAGATCAATCTCAGTTGGGCAGTTTCTTACAACTGTAAAATCAGGAAGCTATCAGGAGGATGGCGGCAGTCTTCTGGCAGAGTTCCTGGACATTAAGGAGACATTTCCCAGTCCTGGCCTTCGTGTGGAGCAGCTGATTGGAAACACAGATACTCCTGACCTCACCAACAGCGAAATATGTATTCTGTACCATCTTACAGGATACATTGTAAATAAAGTCATCAAACATTCCAACATCTGTGATGGATGTTCAAGTTCAATTAAGCAAAATGATGACACTTTGGAAGGAGAGCACAGTACCCTATTGATTCTGAAGGAATTTAAACCAGGAGTGCTGTGTCGGCCATCACATGAAGCCTTCAGTCTGGTCCAGAAAGTTAAAAAACTTTTCAGAACAAGGTCCAGTAAATCTGTCATGGAGCTCCCAAATGCCATGGATACTCTAGAGAGAGAAGCAAATCTATTAGAAAGCATCCTTCCTTCATGTCATGATGTGCAAAGAAAAATAACCACCAGATTCATCAGGCTGAGACTAAGAATAGCAGCAAAACATATCTTTAATGAAAGAAAAAAAGTTCTGGCCAATGCTGGACATCTTGGAAGTAAAAGCCAGGCGAAAAACACGAAGAAAAAGCAATGTCAAACCTCATCTTGCACCCCAACAAACAAGCCCTAAGCAAACACCTTGACTGTTACCACGGACCTTTGATTGTTTAAAATCATTTTGTGTTACTGTTCTACTGTGTATTGATGCTGATATGTTCCAATAATAATTCTTAATTTCTTGTTCTGTCTTTAGATAGATTCTAATATCTCAGCAACTTCACCCATGACAAGCAAATGCAAAAACTAATAACATAGAACAAATGTTAAGGAACAGTCCTGCTGTAAATACCAACATTGTGACGGTCTTAAAATCATTTTGTTCAAACATCTTGATTCAGCTCTTATTATTTTTAAGGACAGAAAAAATGAGATCTTGTTACCTTTGTGGTGCTTTTTGTGCAACATGGTTCAGCAGTTCACTTAAGCCATTCTCGTGGTTTACCTGGAAAAGAATAATAAATAAAATGACTCATCTTCACAATCACGTTTAATGATAATGTCCCCATTTATGTGGCCGTCGTTGACAAACGGTCTATAACTTTAACTAAATTAAACATGTCAATATTAAAGTATTTTTCAAGATGTGCTAGTTCAGTAGCTCGAATTACAATAAAAATTAGAAAATTATCAGCGTTAAGAATGTAAGCTGTAATGGACATTTTAAAATGCTGAATCAGACACAATGAGATAGACCCTTCCTGCCATGCTTGCAATGAGCTAGCTGCAGGTAAAATACAACAAGCGAGTTAACATGCTTATTTAACTAAACCTGGCGATATAAAATATAATTGCTAAACTGCGATACAGAACAGTCAACCAAAGCCTCACAATATCAAGATAATGTTGTATTTTCATCAACTTACCGTAAAAAATCCTTATGAAACACCGAGAATGAACTACGTCCAATGCTGAAGCTGCTGGTGTTTGGAACTATTAGCAGCTCCATGAACGACGTGACTTCCGCATTCCATTCTTTCTATAGAAGTCAATGGGAGTGTCGTAACTCTCTCTTTCTATGGCGCTGACTTTTCCCGTTCACATTCACATTCCCGGAAGAGCTTGAAAACTGGAATTCTGTCTGATACAAGAAGGTCAGAAGATTCATAAATTGATCAAAGACCCTGCAGACTCTCCGGCGCAGGTGAAAAACCCACAGAGAAGTTTTCCTCCTTGTGTTGTTCAGTCGACTACAACGGTTCCTCATATTGTCCCCGTTCTGGACAGAGGAGAAGCTGACCGTTTTGAGTAATCACGGACACATGATGCGCCAGCCCCCTCGTTTTTCTTCAGACTGACTTTAAGCTGGAGAAAAGAGGAATCCACATCAGACTAATTTTGTTCTTTTTTCCTATAAAATCAGATAGATTTAGAGGTCTGGGCAGGGTGAAGCATAGTTAAGGTGATTTAGAATCACGCGGTCCCACCGTTCTACCAACTGATAGCCGCTATCGAGACATCAGCACACCTGGAGGGCTTCACTTTCCATGTAAACCCAAATTGCACATCTTGTCCTTAAATTGCTGGTTTGATCTTCATAGACAGTCAATGCGCATATATTTTCTTTTTATTATTAGTTTTAGGTTGTCGTTTTACTCTTTTTGTAGAACACTGCATGTTTAGTTACGTGAAGGTTTTTGGACCAGAATAGTAATTATATCAGGGCTATACGGTTTTCATAAACGTTCACATATGTAAAGAGAAGCGTTTGTGTTTATTTCGTGCAAGAGTGATTTATCTGTCAAAATAAGGTCAAAGTTCCCCCACCATTCGGTGGAGCAGCTGATTAAACAGTGACATTTAGCGTGATTTTGGTTAATAATGATCAATTATTAATGATAATTAACTAATTGTAATTATTAAGTGCTTTGAGCCCATAATTACCACACCAGAGTACATGTCTGATTTCTATTTGTAAGGAATGATTTTTGGTTAAGAAAATTATTTTTCTGAATTATGATTTTTAATTCTAATTTGATATTATTAATTAATCAATAATCATAATTCTTACACACATTAGTGCTTTTTGTTAGGTATAGGTGGCAGAACTGCACTAGGGTACAAATATTTAGTTGGAGATTTTATTAACTTTATTAAGTTCCAGATTTTATTGTTATAGATTCTTTTTTTAGATTTTTGTACAGATAGGAAAATATATTTGAGGAGTCTTAAGCCTCTGCCATTTACTTGCATACAGGTGGTTGCTCATAAAAGAGTATTTGAATGAGAAATCAAGGGAGAGGGAGCAAATAGTGAAAGAAAGTTAGCCAATGACTCTGATATGTAATGTTGCTAACTTTTACTGACAGTTCAACTTTCAGAACACATCAATTCAACTGGATAAATTTTACAAAATAAAATACAAATTATCTTTTTCTTTATAAATGTAACATTGTGTAACATATTTGTTTTTTCTTTTACATGCATTCCATCATTCTTCTGGAAAACCAGGTAAGAATATTTCTATTTTTTCATTCTTTCTTCTTCCCATCCTCCTTAATTGTCACTTTTGTTTTACCCCTCTCTTTCTGTGTTCTACATCAGCTATATCACCCAGAGGAAATGACAAAGAAAGTAAGAGTCAGCAAATGTCAGTGATAACAGCAGTGTAAACATGAGTGCCATTGATTCTATACTGAGCAGGACATTGTAGCTCATTTCATTGTATTTATGGTGGGTGAAATGCGTAATAGATGAGCTGCTGCTTAAACGTGCTTCAGTTTGCTTTTTATTTCTGTCTTTTATAAAACTATTAGATAACTACACTTAGTTTGCAATCATGAGCTTATTGATTTGGACCCAACACTCTACAAACTCAATTTTTGGAGCACTGGCAGTCAGCATTCTCACTCATATGCAATGTAATATGTGTTGTATGAGAATAACTTACAGTCTGAAGACTTCCAAATAATTAATTGGTTATATAGTCATAGTGAAAAGTGCACACGCTTTACATTTTGAGACTTTTTTTGTTTTGTACATCAGTTTTTCACACACTTCTCTGTTTTGGCCTCTTCTTTGTTTATTAAATAGTCACATGGGGGAGTATGTGCTGTGTGGTTTTGTACTCTTAAGACTAGCTAAAAGTATTTTTAAAACGATAAACAAATATTATTACAATAAAACTATAATAAATAACAGATGGCAAATTTCTTTTCTGTTATTGGAATGCTGACATGTCTGGTTTTATTCTTACAAAATCAGACTCCTAGATGTAGACAAAATGTAATTGTACTCATGGTACATTCTGTTGATAAGAACCAAAAGCATGCATATGAACTTGCAAGGTGAATAATTTATTGATCGGAGCAAACACGAGGCAAACTGATTCAGCAGTGTTTATTTTGTGAGAGTAATAAAATCAAACGTTGACAGCTGTGCCAATTTATAAAATCTGCAAATATTATCTGGCTATATTACACTGAAGGTACAAAAGCATATTATTGCAGGTGAAAGCCAGCTGTGTCTGTTTTTCTACAATGGACCAAAGATTCTGTAGATATGATCAGAGCTGTACAACTAGAATATTAAGAAGCAAGGTTTTAATTTGAAAATGCTGACTGTAAAGTTTCATTATATTTGATAGGTAAATAGCTCATTCCCTTCAATTCTATTTAGATTACAAAGTTGAAACTAGCTATTGCTAGACCAATATTTTAGAATGGTTAGAGGCTAGAAAGCCTACCCAGTATAACCCTGTTGAACTTAGTCATTAGTTGTAACAAGTGGCATTACAAAACATTTCATATAGCTTTATATTAGTCATTTATTTTACATCATGGAATACACTCTGTGAGCCTGGAAAAGTCTATTGTACCATATTTTTAGCATTATTGGTGCGTCACTAATCTTGTTTAAAGATAGAACGAGACATATCTAGAGATGCTCAGATTTCTTGGGTAATTTCTATACTCACCTATTGGAACGTTTTTTTCTGATTTTGATTGCTAAAGACATAAAATATAATCAGATATAAGAAAATCATATAAAACATGTTTCTAGCCTTCTTGCCATGAGCGGTTAATAACTATATCTTGAGGAGAGGTGACATCACAAGGTGTGTGAGAGAGCAGTTGCTGTAAGATAAGGTACATTGTAAAAACAAAGATAAAATAAGTATGGTGGTGATATTTTAAAGTTTCCTTCGTATGTTATGTTAGGGATTGGCCTAGCTAGCATCAGTAAAACAATTATCTAGAGTATAGATTTTGTTCTGTTAGGCATTGAACATTTCCAAATCCAGCATATTCAGTCAAACACTATAGTAGAAAGCTCAAAAAGATAAACCAGTGCAACTTAATTCCAAGTATCTGCTGAAAGTCTTGCTCTCTCTTGCTCCCTCACAGCTGAAATAAAACAGAAACATAGCCTGACATTACCTGAAAACTACTTGCTTTCTACATCTATGTGCTTCCAGACTTGATTTCAAACACCTCACTGATACTGAACATTTTGAGTCTTCTCTCAGTAATAATGTATACAACAAAGTCAAGTCAAGTTTATTTATATAGTGCTTTTCAGCAACAAGGCACTCAAAGCGCTGTACATGAGGAAAAACAATACAATCATACAGAAAATCAAAAACAAAGAATACAACAAAGTCTTCTAAAACAAAAAATGGGCTCTGTCCTTTTTGCTTGATTGTTAAGGGACCATTTCCCTTACTCGATATTGCATTGTTTTGTTATCAAGTTGTGTGAATGGTGTATTTTAGTCTCAAAAAGTATTTCTTTTCATGAGAGTTCTGCAGGCATAACTTTGCAGAGTTCTGCCTCAGGCCAGCACTAAATGTAAAAGTGCAACATCAGCCCCCCAGTCAAGCTGTTGGTTAGCCACATGGCAATAATAACATATGAAACAGAGAGTACTTTCTGAACTGTTTTAGACTCTGAGAGAGAAATGTAAGCAATGGAGCCTGTCAAATCACTGAAAACAGTAAGCTTCTGTATTGTTGAGGTTGTTTTTATACTGCAAGAATCAATGCTATAAAAGATGTAAAAACACATAATTTTTAGAAGACTATGCCTCTGCTGTCATTATTAATGGATGTATTTGCTCTATGGAAATGTTACTTATACATTCAAATTCAGTTAATCTTAAATCATTTTCATTTTTGAATGTTAAGTTATTTTATCAGTGAATTTCCAGTAATTCACAAGTGTAGTAAATAGCAAAGGTTCACAGTTCAATCCAGGGCCTTTCCATCCATATAGTCACATCCAGATTCAAATCTGGTAAAATGCTATTAAAATCAATTGAATTATTAAATAGTTAATAGAGTCAAATCTTCTAAATTCATCATTATAAAATACCAGTGGGTGAAAAGTTGTCTTGCTAAGAAAGCCAACAAATTACACTGAGCCATTTAGATTCAATTTGTCCATCCAATTACAGAATCCAATTAAACTGAATGAGGTTCGGTATACTTTAAGGATAAAATTAGGAGCTATTGTTTATGTATCCAATCCATTTCAAGCATTTACAAATATGTTTTTTTTTTTTTTTTGGTGTGTTTGTGATTGCAGTCTCTAGTGCTGTATTTGTGTGTTCAACCAGCCACTGTGCATTCAGCTTTGTCTGGACCAGTCACCACACTTTTACTTTATCTTTAAACAGTCGCAACTCATAAAAGTTGTATAAACAAAATCACATTGCTGCAGAACCCCTAATTGACAGTTCAGTATATACCACATGTTTGTGGTCATAGTTTAGTGTGGGTTAAGGAAAAAGTAAAAAGAAACCAATGCCAAATGCCAGGTATCTATTCACTCATTTAACAAAGCAACCCTCACAGAAACAAACTGCCCTTGCAAGTAGTAGTGCAACTACTAAAGCATGGAGGCAATGTTTGTCTAGTATAGGGTTTGTGTACTCGCAATTTCACTTTGAATTAAAGAGATTTTAAAATTCTGTTTATCCATTTTGAGCTAATGCCTGTCAATATGGCAATAAATGGTATATTAAACAATTAGCTGAATATGTCCAAAACTCAAAAGTAACTTTCTTACAAAAATTGTGAGGAAAATATCTTTTATCTTATTTAGGCTTAACTTTATTTAAACGAAAAAGTAACTCAACAAGAACAGTATTGCAGTGCAACCAAGACAAATTTAGTTATGTTCTTGGGTTTGTTCTTTTTTGGTTAATGGTCTTAAAATTTTGGTCAGCTAACAGACATCCTGTTTGAATTAAAATTATGTTTAAACGTAGCGTGTTTACAGGTAGGGTAGAAGAACTAGCTTAAAACCCTGTGAACTCTTCCTGTTATGATGATATGTTTTGCCATTAATTTAGGATCTAATGAAGTTTTAACCCCCATGAACTGTGATTAAGCACAAATCCATTCCTTGTGTCACCAACTTTACAGGCACTGCCAGGCTTAAAGATGCATTCCGTAATATGAAACCCTAAAGAAACTAGGTCCACATATTACTTTTTCATATAGAGAGTTCAACTAGGCACACCTTAAACCCTCTGAAGATGCCGTGAAAATTCTATTAATGTTTGTCTAAGGCTTTATAGAAAAAAGCTGGCTGTCCCAGCTGGATCAGTGGATTATGAAACCTTGCTCAGTCTAGCACAGAAACATTTGGCACTAAATCGGTGTTAATACTAAATGCTACATTTTTAAGGGTTAAAACCCCACCTCCCCTCTAGGTACAGAGCTGTGTCCAAAAACACTCATAGACTCATTCATACTGAGTTCTGCAAGGTTATTGTTGCCTCAGACATCAACACATTCATCATCAAGCCTCGACATATTTCATGTCCACCAAAGGATTTAGATTGACAAATGAGATACGTCATCAATAGTGAACCTCTTGATTTATGAGTTATGATTTTCGCTCAGACTCTTCTAAAAAAAACACACACACACACACACTTTAAACTTTTCTTTACTTTTTTGAGTTATTTATAATGTGAGGGAACAGATAATGTAAATTTTATTCAAGCATATCTACAGTTACTAAAGGGGCATCTATGCACTCCTTGGCTTTTGTGATGAATATTTAATACCAGATCCTGGCCCCTTTATAACAAAGCAAGTTAGAGGGCAACAGAAAATGTTAATGTGAAAATGCTTATTTAATAAAACTGCTCCCAAGGTAACAATGACTACAGAGCTGCAGAGTTAGGGAAAGGTTAAGTAGAGAGCAGAGAGATATTGCTTTATGTATTAAAATAATGAAAGAATAATTAATTGAAAAATATTCTGTTTCTCCAAACACAGAAATTCATAGCTACAATAAAGTTGTGTTCATTTAGCGTCCTTAAATATATTATTTTGTTATCGATAGTCAGAAATAATGTTTTGTATGAAAAATCTCAGATCTGCTTTTCTTCGTGAGTAAGTTATACATCCCTGGGAGACCAAGGAAATACAGTTGTGAAGATATGCAGGTGTTAAAGTATTAAGAATTCAAACATCCTGATAACAGATTAATTATTTCAATTATTTACAGGCAAAGCTCACTCCCAATTAGATTAAGGTGTTTTCAGTGCTGCGTACAAATCCTTAAAAAAAAAAAAAAACCAGAGTACGAAACATATAGTAACTCTACAACCAGAGTTGTAGAGTTACTATATGTGTGTTTGCATGGCAGAGTTTCTCTGTGGCCTCTTCAAGATGTAAACCTGCACCAACTATATGCACACCATTTAATTTATTTAAAAATGCACCACATTCATAATTTACACTAGACACATACTGTAAGTGTGAGTAAATAAGAATTACATTCTGGAATTATTGTCATGATACAGCTTGTTTCTGATGAAACGTTGAGTTGGTGTTTGGGACCTGATGGTAATTAAAGAACTGTCAGGCCCTGTCAAAAAAACCTCCCTTTACAGTCAGGGTAGAAAAAAAAAAATTATGGTTTGTGAAGAAAAGAAAACAAGAGAGGCCTCTGGTCAGCTGCTATGCATTATGTTTAACCACTCTTACACATGTTTGCACCAGATTGTTAGGCATTATTGGCATGAGATGTGAACCGTGTTTAGCCAGAGTTCTGGCTGATTTATTGAGGCCCCTGCAATTAAGGTTTCAGAGGCACAAACTTTTTTTATGGCAGGGTGGATGTTTGCTTCTGTGAGGTGCTTATGTTTACTGAAGTAAATTAGCATACCTCTGTGGAGTTACTTAAAATGCACTTTTGTTAATTAAGATCAATGAACAGAGCATATGCAACGGAGTAGGAGAACGTCCTCTGTCAGTAGGCTTTGAACACTGCTGAAGTATAAAGGATGTGTGGTACTACAGCCATGTTGCTGTGGGTTTAATGAAAGCAAACACCCATCAGTTCTTTTGCTTGCAATGTATAAAGTCGCTGAAACTTGTGAAACTGTTTTGGCCCTCGCAATCAGATTGGTGGTCTACCATTTCTATGTTTGACAGTTTTGTCCCTACCTCTGAAAACACTGTAAATATTTAATTTTTTTTAAGTTGCAATCATTATAGCAATGTGTAGTTTGATGTCACATGAGGACAGAGTGGTTAAAAGGAATACTAAACACATCACCAGTTTTCTAAGTAAATAGATGTCCATTAATTAAGTCGTGTAAAAAACCTGAATGACGCAGGGGAAAAGTATTGAACACGGTAGCTGAAATGTATTAAAAACTTAGTACAGAACGTTTGTCAGTAAATGCAGTTTCAGTATTCCTTCCTGTTTAGAGAAACTACTCACATGCATTTCTTAGATGGGATTTTGGCCTATTCTTCAGTCTTTAGATTGTGGAGTTTCTGTGGGGCCCTATGAACCTTATGTCCCCAAGCTTTTATCATAGGAATCAGTTAAGGTGATTGACGAGGTCATTCTAGCAGATTTACTTTCCTTGGCTGTGTGTTTAGAATCATAATCTTGTTAAAGTATCCGCCCTTGTTTTATCTTCATCATCCGGTTAGATAGCAGTAGATTTCTAATAAGACTGTCTCAAAACATTTGTTCATTCATCCTGCTTTCAGTTAAATAAAATATGCCAGGGCAGTATGCTGAAAAATTGCCACACACCATGATGTTCCCACCTCTAAGCTTCACCGGAATATTCAATAGTTTTGGAAAAATCCTGTGTAACCAGTGCCACCAGCATGTTTTGCAACAGTAAGTTTGCGAAGGTCTCAAGTGAGCTCACTGGTTTTTCCCACGAACGGATGTGACTTTTTGTGCCATTTGGCACCTCCCATTTTTCTCCCGTTTTTCCTTAATCATTCCATTTTATTGCAAACAACTTAATTTAAGGATATCTGGGGTTTGATTATTTTGCATAGGTAGACTAGATGGTTTTAAGTATAACACCCACAGAGAATTTTATGTCAATTACACTTTTAGAAACATATTTACTTAGTGATATATGCAATACTTATTTCACAGACTGTTTCACAGTCACACAAAAACATCTACTGAAAACAGGATCTAAGGGGCACTTGCAGTAAATATATGCCTCATATACCACAGGTGTAATCACACCTGCTGCATCCAGGGTTAGATACTAACAGTCAACTGGCAGAGCAAAATCATAGGTTTGCTTCCCCAATTTCAAAAAATAGAGCACAGTTGCTTCACTTGCTCCAATGATGAAACACCTATGATTCTTACAATAATTCACTAAGATGAGGCCATTTATTTAGACTCTACAGTTTTGGTTTCGAAATCATGTTTAGGTAAAGAATTGTGATTGCCTACATAATGCAGGACATAAACAACTTAACATATTCCTTCATTTATGAAACTGTAGCACAACTGTAAAAGAAAAACTGCATTGTGCAAAAAAAATAACACACAACACAAGTTTATTAATTTATCATTGTTGATGGCAAAACAGCAGTTTGTGCAGCCCACAGTTTGTTTTTTGCTTGTGTACAGTAAGTTTAAATTTGCTCACAGCTAAAAGATTTTTGTCATTGGCTGCAGACCATAGAGCCTCAGGGTCTGATCTGAAAATATCACTCATGTAAGAAATTAAGAAGGAACACTTGCAGAGGGAGGTGTCCTCTCAGAAAAAAATATACTATTACACACTCTACGGAGTCATAAAACATTTGTTTGTGGGATTATTTTGGAACTAGTCTGTAAGGGTATTTTCTTTTTGATTAGATCCTTAAACTTGATTAGATCCTTATACTACTGACAGAAATACAACATATAGCTAATAGTTAATCTCAAACACAAGCCAGATGGTTTGTGGTTTGTAGTGCAAGTATGGGTTTTTTATGTGAATGTGTGTGCAGGGACTCTGGCTTAGTCATCTCTTTGACGGAGTGAAGAAAGAAAACACAAGAGCTCAAAATATAATTAGTCAAAAAAGCTAAGACAGCAGCTGTGAATAATTTAAAATGGCAGTTTATGCAAATTGTCCAAATCTGGGACATGGTGCAGAAGGTGTTAGCGTTTTATTGCTGAGAGAATAAAAAAAAAAAAAAAGAGCTGAGTCGTATATGAGGTGTAAAGTGTGCAAACAGGCAAAACCTGGCTAGTGTCACTCTTTGAGTCTCAATTTTCTTTATTTAATTTCAAAATATTCTTAAAGCATCATCATTTTTACAACTTTTCTATTCCAGTTGTGTTCAGTCTTCTAGCTTGCAATAATTGTACAAACTATCATATCAAAAATGAAGGATTATGTAAAAACATCATGAAAGAAAAAAGGCAAGCACCAAGCATCTGAGAAACTCAGCTGAAATATGATCAGTCTGTATATTACCTATGAGTAACAGCTCTACAGAAATGTATCTGTAAAAACATAACTGAGGATACCCTTTGTCATGCCACTCAAACTCTGTAAGTCTGTCTACGGTTAGTTTTCATGCGTTCATGCCTCAAACTACAGCTAGAAATGTAGTGGATAGAAGGAAAGTTAAAATATTGAAATGTAATCAGACAGCAGCTAGATTCAAATACTCTCCCCTACATTTGGCTCGAACACTGAGAAACAAATTAGTTAATTTATTATTAAGGATATAATTGCATGGCGAAGTTTTGACAACAGCATTTCTGATTTAATTTTGTGGACTCATTCTTTGATGTATGCAAACATTTTATACTGAGAGAAAAAATTTAAAAGCCAAAACCATTCTAAAAGAAAACATCTTACTTGATAAACTCTGTGCTCATAAACAACTTGTGTGGTTACCTTTGTGATCTGATTTCTTGCTCTAGCTCTATCTGTCCTATCCGTGACACAAATTATGTTTTGACTGTCCTCCCTCATGCATTTTCATCCAGGTAGCATATATAGATTCGAGGCTGCGACTTCAAAGGCTATTTTTGTTTCAGAAAAGTGTATTTTAAAATTAAAAATTAAAATTTGTTTTGAACAACAGTGGAAATGCAGATTGTGTCTTACTGTCCTTATTTCTTGGTTTTTCATAAAAATATGTGTTGTGCTACAGCAGTGAGTTGTGCTAATACTTTGAAAGACAAGTAAAACACTTTATCAGGACCGCCATTGTTGATTTATGACAAACTTGTCTGATGTAAATGTTGAGCTTCTTTTGTCGTTTGACTTTTGATAGACAGATGGAAGGACCTTAGGAACCAAACATGATTTTACATCAGTCACAGACAGGTTTCTTAGTAGCTACAGTTTCTTTTCATGGAAAGGAACAAAACCGGGAATCTTTTTAAAACTGTACTTTCACCTCAAGTATAAAGTATCAAAGTGAAAATTCATCTGAGGTGAGCTGTCGTCACCTTAGCAGCATGATGACAGCACCCTCCCTCGTGCCTTTGCAGGAGAAAAGTTTAACTTCTGCTTACTTTGGTTACAGATGACTACATTAGAGTTTTAAATAGACTTTATCACATCTCTAATTAGACTCCAATAATAGAATTTTAATATGCCTTATTACATGCAGACCTCGGAACACATTACCACCTACTGAATTCATTTGCTTGTGTTTAGCCATGCAAGTTAGCTGGCAGAGTGGAATTTCAAATAGGATTCAACGAGAGGGAAATAATTGTGTGTGCAAGTGTGCAAGATTAAGTAAATCCATGTTTTTATTTGACATCTTCCTAATATTGAGCATCTGTCATTTCAAGTTAGTGGTAGACAGTTTTATGACCAGAGACATGGAAAATTGGCTGGGTATGTTCAATAACCATGGCCCAGTAGGGATGCAAAGGACTGTGTCTGAGGGCATAAAAGAATGATTGTTGCCATGTCTTAGATACTGGTAACCATACTGACTTGAAAGAACCAAACCTAGGTAAAGCTCAGACAGGGTAATACATCAATAATCTGCTCAATCTTACTGACTCTATGCCCCTCTTTATTGTTTTTTCCCCGTCTGCTTTTCCCAGTATTTTACTACTTCATCTCAGCCTGGATTTCAACTGATGTCTCTTGTGCTGTGTTAGTAGTTTTCTCTGTTTGACATTCAAACAAAATCCATAAAGCATTGCTCTGCATAGCTGCTTTGCCATTACCAAGAAATGCTATTTTGAATTCTAACGTATCAGCAGAAAAAGCTTAAAAACATCAATAACCATAAATCTCCAATATTTGAACATAGATTCAAGTACAAAGGCACTGGCCATAGCAGCAACAGCATCAACACTAAACTGTAGGCTAATGCAGAACCCCTGAAATTAACAGTGTGTGCTATTATCTGTGTTACAAAGTAGACAACTGCTGAAGTTTAGAAGTACTCTTAGAGATAACAGATTTTATGACACAAGTCGTTCTCAGCAAATCTCTATTGAAAACATAATCAGTTATTCTCAGAATCATTTCCCCTGTCTAGGACTACAATGTTTTATTTTTTTTCTTAACAAGAGCAGATGTAAATAGGGGAAACAATGCATATGTAGAAGAGGAAAACACCTCTAAGGCAAACAGAAAAAATTGTATGTTGATAGAAAATATGCATTTTACCTAGTGTCACTAATGCAATGTTTTGCAGTGTTAATACCTCCTAAACTTTTTTACAGTTTGTTACATTACAGTCAGACATTTCAATGTATTTTATTGTGATTTATGTCATAGATCAACACATTGTGGAACATGATTGTGAAGTGGAAGGGTAATGAATAAAAGGAGCATATCCTGCTATTCTGTGAATGCCTCCGAGTATTATTAGAGAACAACAGCAAACAAACTGGATCAAGGAGACAAAGAAACAAAACAAGATTGAGAGTTAGGTTGTTAAAATAACATCCCAAGCTCTGAACAATTCACAGAGCATTGTTCAATCCATCAACCAAAACTGGCATAGGTATGAGAAAACTGGAGACAAAATATGACCATCCACCTAGACTGACAATATTTGTGGTAGAAATGTAACACTGCTCATCCCCCTGAACACACCAAGTCCCCCATGACTCATAGTGGCAACAATAAGCAATGAACATGCTTTTCTTCAACAGGGACAGTGAAGTTGGTCAGAGTACCTTTCAGCAGGAGAAGACCACATACAGAACTAGAATAGAATTGTTTTGATGAAGGAATATGAATGGCCCAGTCACAATCCAGACATAAATCAAATTAAGATGTTTTGACAAGACTTGAAATTGCTGTTCAAATATGCTTTCAATCTAATCTAACAGAGTCTGAGCTATTTTGCAAAGAAGAATGGGAAACAAATTCAGTCTCATGGTGTGCAAAGACACATATCTTTGCACATAAATTGTGCAGCTATTATTACTTCAAGATTTTATCTGTAAAAAGAAACCATGTATTATTTTTTTCCACCTTACAGTTATGATGTTAAAAAAAAAATAAAATAAAATACTACTAAAATACTTTAAGGTTTGTGGTTATAAGAAAAATGTAAAAACATTAAATGAGTATGAATACTTTTCCACAGTACTGGACTCAAACTCAGAGATTTGCAGCTCTTTGTTTAGTGTATTTTTTTGTTTTCTCTTTACTTTTAGCATTTTTTTACTCCGATGGCAGAAGGATGGTTTGTTCCTCTCAGTGGATTTGCTTCTCTCAGTGGGCATCTAAAAAACCTTGAACCAGAGTGACATAATGAGTACACGCTCATGCTCTTTCATACACACATTTTACAAGATAAGTAGCCACAACTATACACTTGATATAATTTAAATACACTGTTACAGCTGGTGGCCGTGTGTACGTGTGTGTGTGTGTTTTGTTTTGTACCATCATCAACAGACTGGCCAGCCGATGTTGCTGCAAAGCGCTGTTTTCCCCCTAAATGTTACGACCCCTCTCGGTCTAGGGGTAGGGGGAAGTAAACATTTGAACCAGATGGTAATGGTTTTGTGAATGAAAGAGTAATTTATTGCTTTTCAGTTCAGTTTTTATTAGTTTTAACAAAATACAAACAAAAGGAGGGTACTTAACAAAGTACAAACCGTTTAAAAATAAAAAAGGGGTAAAACCCAAAACACACACTAACCATAAATTTAACAAAATATACAACAACAAGTAATTTAACTGAAAATAATCCCTCAGAAGGAGGGACCAGATCTAGTTTAACAGTTTCTTAAACCAAAGAGTCCCAGGTAACAACAAGCAAACAAACAAACAATCCAAGATAAAGCTTAACAAGCTTTAAACAAACTCCTCAGTCAAGTTGGAAAAGGATTCCAACAAAGCAAACAAGCTGACCAGCAAACAGTAAGCAGACACAAAACAAGCCAATTAATCAACAAGCAGGTAAGCACACAATCCAAGCAAGTTAATGTTTCAAGACACCCAGGTCAAAAGTGGCGAGCTGTTCACTCTAAATCACAGCTGCCCTTAGTGGCTGGTGCAGAGAGTTTATATAGAGCGATCTCTTCAATGATTGGAGGCGAATTTGGAAGAACCAGGAATTGAATAGTCCAACATGAACTCCCGGAAACGTCCAGCAGGAGGAGTGCAGAGTGCGCAGGGAGATCCGAGTACGTCAGGAACCGAGTGGGGTCGTAACATACACAACGATGAATGTACATTTCATACACACATCATGGCCCAATCAGAATCCACTTTTGGTCTCCTCATCTTTAGGATTTTTGGGAAGATAAACATGAACATGACACATTTGAAAGCTTTGGCTTTATGAAAGTTATGCATGCCAAAACATTATATGAAAGGACATTTGGAGAGGAAGCTGAGAGGTGATTCACTCAAGTGCAGATGAGCATTCACATTTTTTAATTATAATTCAGTGAGTGACTGCCATGCAGCCTGGCTACCATTTGTAGTAAAACATCATTTTAGGTGCCCTCTCATAGTGAGAATGTAAGTCCTTTTAGAATTATATTTGAGTGAGTGACTGCCATGCAGCCTGCCTAGCCACCATGTGTTAAAGAACATGTGTGTTGACCTCTCATTGATAAAAAAGTCAAATTTACTTTTAATAGGTAAAAGAAAGAATATTTGTGCCCTTTGTGTGATTATAGTGAGGAAGTTGCACATTGATTTGGAGATGGTAGAGACACTCCAAAATTCCATCTACTGAGCAATCCTGGGTCATCACTGTCTGACTCTTCCTTAAAAGTGGAGTACACGTTTTTGAATGAAAACGAATATTGGCAACTAAAAGCCAATCACTTACATACACTGTTAAATATGTCTATCAAGTTTATTTATTGTAAGTTAGACTGAATATGGTGTGTCACTGTCTCTAAGGTGAGCCAGTAGCTCTGGGGAATTATTGGTAGCTTGATGTTGGGATTTGTTTCTTAAAATATCTCGTACTGTATATAAATGTCTTCATCATTGCTGCCTTGGTACATGTTAAACTTACCCATTTCATTGAAAATGATGCATCCGCACACTAGCCACTGCACTGGCTTTTGACCTTGCATTGAAAACTAAGTAGATGGTCTTTCTTAGTATCCTTGTGTTCCAAAATTGTGCTGAAATTTGGATTCCTCTTGCTGCCTTTTCTTTTCCTCTGTCTAAAATAAGATTTTGCTTTGAGCTCTCTCTGGTATTTGATGCAAATAACTTAAATATATAATACAACCTTAGGTAAAATGTTTAAATCCAAGGACTGTGTTGAGAGATACTGGTTTTGTAAGGTTTTCCGAGGTCCTGTGGCTATGTTGACCATAGGTACTCCTCATATAGTGCTGCCTGAAGGCTAAACGACCAGGCAAATTCAGCAGAGATTTCAAACCTTAGTCTTTACCAGACTGCATGAAAATTTGGAAATGTGGAATTGGATTTTCAGTGGTTGTATAATGAACCACAGCTGTCTTGGATCATGCTTTCATAACTAATTCTGATACCCTCACATTTCACCAATATGTTAACTGTAGAATTTTACATAGTGATTTTATTTTAGCATTGGATAAACTGTCTTTGCCTCTCTTTTTTTTTTTACATTTCTGGCATCCAATTCTGGACTTACTTGCAAAATGAAAACAACACAATTCTATCAGATCCATCCTAACGACATCTTCTGGCTTGATCTGGCTCCTTGTCTGACCTATGTTACAACTATATGGAAGTAAAATAGTCTCATTAGAATCAGACATTTTTTAGACATTGAATTTATAACACAGAATTTTTATCCTGTGCAATTATGTATGTGAATTTGTTTTTGTACTTAAAATTTGCCAGCAAAGATTCACCTGCAAGAATTCGCCTGAAAAAATTCACCTGCAGAAATTCGCCTGCAAAAATTTACCTGCAGAAATTCACCTGCAAAAATTCGCCTGCAAATGTGTTGACCTTCTGGTGACTCAAGCCAAAGCAATCAGCACTCGATCGAGTTTATTTGTGATGCACATTTCAGTAACAACACAAATATAAGTGGTTTACATGATGAAAACATACCAAAATAAAAATAAAAAATACATTGCAGTGGCATATTAAAGGCAAGTAAAGAAAAATTGCACTGTAGACTAAAATTATTGATGTTTCAGTTCATAGTTTTTATAGAATAGTCAAAGATAACTCTAAACAAATGGGTTTTTCAGTCTATTGTCTGAGATACATGGAGCCAGTGTAGGGACTTGAGAACTGGGGTGATGTGCTCTACTTTCTTAGTTTTAGTGAGGAAGGGGGCAGGAGCATTCTGGATCAGCTGCAGCTGTCTGATCAACTTTTGTGCATTCTTCAGTCTTGAGAAAAATCTTGCACTTAACCAGGTGCTTCCTCTGATTAGAAGCATTCCCGGCACTGGCCTTGCACTTCACATTACAAATTGCATTGAGTGAAATCTGCGCCGCATTTTGAAAAGTGGAGCCCTCCTCTGTAGTGCTTCCTATTAGCCATGCTTGCTTTGTTTGCTGTAGCAGTGGCTTCTGACGTCATCACACTATGGTGCCTGCAATACTGTGTTCATGTCCGCCATGGAAAATCGCCCACTCTTCCACTCCCTCTGTGCAACAATGATTGTGCGTTTAGGTACGAAAACATGGTAGCGTTTGATTTTAGATGAATAGGTACTCATCTGTAGCTATAAAAGTACCGAATTCGGTACCCATCCCTTGGTACAATATATATATATATATATATATATATATGTAGTCTTTTAATCCTGGAAATGTTCTTTATGTTATAGAATGCCGACTTAGCGATTGTCTTTAGGTGCCTCTGGAGGTTCAGGTCTTAGTCCATTACTGCACCCAGATTTTGGAACTGATCAGCGTTTTCTAGCTGTATAGTAACTGAAGATGTGTGCTGAATAATGTCCAAAAATAATGACTTCAATTTTGTTTTTATTCAACTGAAGAAAATTATGGCTCATCCACGCATTGATTTATTCTATGCATCTTATTTGTAAAGAGTTTTTACGAATTAGAATCTGAATAAAGACCACCAAAAAATAGTCAAGCACAGATGCCTGAGCATTGTAAAATGAGTCCAACATTGTGTCACATTATTGATCTTAACTTCAAAAGTATCCTTCGGATTCAACATCAAGGAGAAACACTCTTCACCTGAATGATAAAATATGCCCGTCAAAGGTCCGAAAACATTTAATAAATCATTTTTGATTAACTGATTATTAATACAGCAAACTTGTTACAGCATTCAATATATTTCACATAGAAAACTTGAAAAGTGCTATGTGCTTTGGTTTTTGCTCTGCCTAAGGCAGTACTTTACAGAAAAACTTTTTGGTTTAATTATAGTTTCCATTTTTGGGGTGTTATGTTTCTATCAGCTTTGCACATCTGGAGACTGAAATGTATGCAATTTGTTCTTTGCAAATTAATTTGTCTGGACTTTGACCTGGCCATTTGATCTAAACCATTCCATGGTAGCTCCGAATATATTTTAGGGTCAATGATTCATCCAGGATTACCCTGTATTTAGCTCAACTCATCTTTCACTTCAACTCTCACCAGCTTCACATGATGCTGCCGCAGCCATGTTTCACAGTGGGGATGGTGTTTTGAGGGTTGTGTGCAGTGTTAATTCTCCACCACACAGGGTGTACCTTAAAATGTTGTTTCATCTGACCAGAACACATGCTTTCACGTTTACTGTGACCCTGGATGTACTGTGGCAAACTGCAAATAGGACTTATGGATTCCTTATAACATTGGCTCCCTATTTGCCACTTTACTTTTCACTTCACAACTGTGTGCTTCTTGTGTTGGTTTATCACAACAAATCCCAATAAAATAAATTGATATTTGTAATTGTAGCATCACAAAAAGTGAAAAAAATAGATGTGGATACATTTGCAAGGCACTGCATTACCTCAAACCCTGTATTATAAATTTCATATTCACTTTTTTTTCAATTAGCAATGGTGCTACTGCAAAGCTTGGGGCTGTGGCGGGCAAACACTGAGTCATGCAGGCATGGTTTGGCTCATTGGAGAAACACAGACGGTAGATGAACCATTGAGGTATAACTCATGGGCCATAATTGTATTTTCTCACTAAATTGCCCAGAGGAGAAGAACATTGGCTGGTTGGGGATTAATTCAGTCTAAACTGATTCAGTAGTTGATTAATCATCACCTATGAGCTCTTTATTTTATGTATCCATTAGCTTTAAATATGATTGCCCTGTTTTAGAGATGTAACCTTTTCCATGATTACATTACTTATCTAAGGCAAAATGAGAAAGTGTGAGCGAATTGCAAGTGGAAATATGAGGTGCATTAGTTCTGGCGCAGTCAAAGCAAAGTGAAAGCATGCAATCTGATGCTTTTGATATTATGTTTCATGTGAAGTGAGACTAGAATTTAAAATACTTTGCTCTGGTTTATTATTCTCTTTAGCTTTTTAGAGTATTTATCAAAAGTTGTGCTGGGGTTATTGTTATGGAAAGGCTCTGGATACTTCTTTATTATCTGTTTTGTGTGCATGTCAAGGCTAAAAGATGAACTGGAACAGAGTGAAAGAGGAGTGAATTTTGTATGATTTGTATGATTTTGGATGATTGGAATTTGTGATTATTTGATCGTGCAAATCATAAAAATGCTAGCTTGTCAAAAAATATATTTACATGCTATTTCTTAGTATATAAAATAAAATAGAGCAGTATTGGAAGGAAAATATTTTTTTAGTTTAGTTTTAGTTCAAAGGATTAATGTAATGCTTGAAAAAAATTAAATAAACACATGCTGCTTAGTTTGGTTTACCATCAGATTTTCACGTAGCAAAAGGAGATGCTAAAGACACCTAAAGAACCAGTTAGCCATAGTTTTTTATTAGTGCAGTTGGGTGATATTTTAGATATTTCCATGTTGCTATTTCATTTTTATACTATTTCTTTGAATTTCTATAGGTAAAAAATGTTAATCATATTAAATAAATGTTGCTAAAACTTAGTATCTTAAGTTAAAAAAAACTTAACATGAAGAATACCATGTACCATTTTGCATTTACAATCAACATGTAATACTGAAAAATTTTCACTGATGCTCAGCATTATGAAGCATTTTGTGTTTCTTATAAACTTATAAAGAGAGATTCTGAAACTTTATGTTCAACTGTCCAAATGCAATTCCTGAAGAGACTCAACCATTTGAATGTTGCAGCTCAGATTGAGATTAACTTAACTAAACTATATTTTTCCAATCGATCGTTGTCCAGTTTTGAAAAAACATGTTCAAACTGTAATCTCAGTTTCCTGTTCTTAGCTGGCTGAAGTGTATGGGAAGAAACTTGTGCCATCAGAAACTGAATTTGAATTGCTCTGACTGAATTTGGATTTGTGTAATTTGAAATTAAATGCATTGGTTTGAAAATGAAATTTTACAAAAAGAAACTGAATTTTTTGGTTTGAAACTGAATTATTTGTTTTAAAATGTTTTTGTTGTAATAAAAATTTAGTTTTTACTTTTTTTAAATTCGCTGTAATTAATTTCAGTTCCAAAAAAAAAGATTTTTTGTGTCACACACCGGGGCCCTTTAGGAAACCACAATTTATCAAAACAGATCATCGATTTACGTTTCACA